>JAGFPH010000177.1:0-17660 GCA_018207615.1 Philaenus spumarius | reverse complement strand
ATAAAATTTCAAAATTTCCGGATTTACACGGGTTTTGCCCGTTGTAGAACATTGACGTATTTGTGGTCAAAATCAATGAGGTGTTTGGCAAAACTGGATCTCTGTTCAAATAGCGTGGGTCTATGTAGGTGTTCTTTAAACCGTTTGGTGAAAGATCGTCCAGTTTGACTGATATAAAATTTAGAGCAATAACTACACGTAATCTTATATACACCTGACTTATTCATTCTATCAAAAGATGGATTATTATTCATTGGCTTCAAAAAGTTGACGAGGTTATTTGTGGTTCTGTATGCCGGGATAATATTATGTTTTCTCAATTCTTTCTTTAAACTAAATTCCAGTTTCCTGTTAAACTCAATGGGTATATAAGTTAGTTTCTTTCTTGGTTCATTGGGTAGTTCTTTTGCGCTATTTATTTTTCTTTTATGTTTTTTAATTAGTCTGTCAACTAATCCTCGTTCATAGCCTTTTACCGACGCTATGTGTTTGATTATGTTATATTCCCTTTGGAAATCACTATTATTTAGAGGCAAACTGAGTAGTCGACGGACGAGACTGTTGAAGGCAGCCAACTTATGGTTCATCGGATGATTCGAAGAAGCATGAATAGTTTGGTCCGTTGCAGTAAGCTTTCTGTATATGCTAAATGTGTGAAAACCGTCTTTCTTGCCTATTGATATATTCAAAAAGTTATTGCTGTCGTTTTCTTCATTTTCAAGGTGAATTTCAACTTGGAATTAATACTGTTTAGATAATTTTTCATTAAATTCAACTGTCTAGGGGTGCCATCAAACAAGCACAGGGTGTCGTCAAAATATCTGTAGTAATAGATCAATTTATCTCTATATTTATTATTGTCCGAGAAAATATGAGTTACTTCAAAATGGTTAAGATATATGTCAGCTAAAACACTCGAAAGAGGGGAACCCATAGCAAGTCCGTCTTCTTGAAAGTAATAACTACCATTGAAACAGAAATAATTCTGTTCCAAAACTAAGTTCAACAATGTTATGAGTTCATTTATTGTATAGGGGTTAAGTGTAGAATTTTGTTTGAGGATGTTTTCCTCAATTTTAGTTTTATTTATTTGAACACTGATAATATTCATGACAATATCGAGTTGTGACGGGTGTATGCTATTAAGCAATAGTAGATGGGCTTTAAATAATAAACTATTTAACGTTATTTTCTTACTATACAAATACAGAACCGGCATACAGAACCACAAATAACCTCGTCAACTTTTTGAAGCCAAAGAATAATAATCCATCTTTTGATAGAATGAACACGTCAGGTGTATATAAGATTACGTGTAGTGATTGCTCTAAATTTTATATCGGTCAAACTGGACGATCTTTCACCAAACGGATTAAAGAACATAAATAGCAACCGTTTAAATAGCAACGGACCAAACTATTCATGCTTCTTCGAATCATCCGATGATCCATAAGTTGGCTGCCTTCAACAGTCTCGTCCATCGACTACTCAGTTTGTCTCTGAATAATAGTGATTTCCAAAGGGAATATAACATAATCAAACACATAGCGTCGGTAAACGGCTATGAACGAGGATTAGTCGACAGACTAATTAAAAAACATAAAAGAAAAATAAATAGCGCAAAAGAACTACCCAATGAAGCAAGAAAGAAACTAACTTATATACCCATTGAGTTTAACAGGAAACTGGAATTTAGTTTAAAGAAAGAATTGAGAAAACATAATATCTAACCGGCATACAGAACCATAAATAACCTCGTCAACTTTTTGAAGCCAAAGAATAATATTCCATCTTTTGTTGATAGAATGAACACGTCAGGTGTATATATGATTACGTGTAGTGATTGCTCTAAATTTTATATCGGTCAAACTGGACGATCTTTCACCAAACGGTTTAAAGAACACCTACCTAGACCCACGCTATTTGAACAGAGATCCAGTTTTGCCAAACACCTCATTGATTTTGACCACAAATACGTCAATGTTCACAATAACATAAAAATTCTTCATACATGCAGAAAGGGCCGTTTGCTGTCATCCCTAGAGGAATTTGAAATATATAGTGCATCAAAATATGATCCAGTTAATATTTTAAATGATAAACTGCATTATTAATCTAATGAAATATTTAACACAGCCATCAACCTGAGATAAAATTGTTGACCCAATACCATCATGATTGGACATCCTTATCTCATATATAAGATTGCACAAGACCACAGTTGTTCACAATCAAAGAAAATACATGAATAAAGCTACGAAACATCCTGTGTATCATTATATACAATTATTTATTATAGTAAAAATATATCTTATTAAATAAATTAATATAATCATATAATCAGAATATACAATTAATTAATATAAAAAATGTACGTGTATACCTAATGTAAATAAACCAATGCAATCAATCCAGTTATAGTCGTTTGAGAAGGTTATCTAACTTACATTAAACTTTTAAATTGTTAGCACTAATATATCGTAAACTACTGGCTCTACTGAAAAAATTATAAAAATCATTTTAAATAATGGACACTTTTTTTATATAACTCATTATTTCCGAGATATGTTTGAAAAAAGTCAATTTTTGTCCCCCTGGACCCCCGCTCACCAAATATAGATCAGGGCTTTTGATATGTTCATTACTAGACCTTCTCAAACATTAATACAAAATTTCGAAACTTTTGGATTTCAAGCCGAATCATTTCCTAACTTGACTGGGCTATCGTTTGTTTATGAATTTTTGATAATTCTTATGTTATCAATGGAAATGACAAACTGTTATCTTAAGAAAGTTAGAGACATACTTAAATAAATAGGCAGGATAACTTAACAAAATGAGGCTATATAATATATGTTATTGCTATATTAAACTTAAACCCTAATTAATTACCATAACCAATAATAAAAACATTCGGTTAGTTAGTAAATTTTGAAATTGAATTAGACTTATGAATTGTTCTCTAAACAACTGCAACTTACGGTTCTTCTTCTTCATCGAAAGCTTTATTTAAGTATACATATTTTGAATGGTAGACTTATAGATCTACAAACTTAATTACCTTTTGAGAAGTACCTTAGAATAAATTAGATTTATGGGCTTTTGAAATGCATTAGACTTATGAAATAACTGCTTTAAAATGATAGGTACAATTATGACACGGTTTTCTTAAATAAAGTTTTATAAGTTCAAGCCCTCATACATACCATAACTTAAGCATACACATTGTACATTGCATTCTTGTAGATGTCCAGATTTATACATTCATAGAAGCACGTAGTTTAAATTAATATATAAATGTGTGTATTATTTAATGAAACATCTTTGTTACAGGTAACATCATCGTTCAATGACTGGACTGCGAGCGGTGTTGAAAAGGAAATCGAGGTGATGTACAGGAGTGTCACGAAAGCCAAAGATGATTCAACAGACATGATAGAAAACGCATTAAGTTTAAAGACCAATGTTACCAATATCTACTTCGCAACAATGAAAGATATCTATTACACTACAAACAACGAACTTAACGCAGCTGCCGATCTTGCTAAGAATGCAGGTTTCCCAAAGTGTGCGGCAAAGGCACGCCTTGAAGCGGCTTCAATCGTTGCCAAGCAACAAGCAAATGTACATTCCAACAAAGATGTTTTTATATTTGCAGCAATTAAATTTGAGTCGTTGGCAGCAATTGCTAGAAGTAGGTTTGCTCTGTACAACTTGAACGTTGAAAATGGTTTGCTTCGAGGTTGCGTCACGCCATTAAACAGAATAATACCAAACGGTGTTGTGAATTGTTACAAAACTAGGTTACAAACATTTACAAGGAAATTAAACACTGACAACACTAATTTCCAATCTATTTATAAAGACAATGAAGTGTTTCAGAAAGCCTACATAGATTTCAATACGAATAACAATCGCTTTTTCACTCAGGCTAAGACTGACACGGCTGTCGCAGTTGCTGAAGCTCTAAAATGTGCCAACTTGAATAAAAAGTCGCCCGTAGAAGTTACACTAGAGCAGGTGGCAGAGGTGAATGCAACAACATTTGACTATTTAAACACACAAGTGAATTGGTTAAGTTTATCATGCGACGGCCTAAAGTCGAAATTAAATCTGGCCAACAATTTTACCGCTAATGATTTGCAAGCAGGAGTGCAACCGTTTTTATCAATTGGAAAGTTTTTCAAACCATTCGGTCTCACTGTTCAAAACGAAGTTGACTTAAACAACAAAATAAACGCTGACGTTGAAAAATCAACTCTCAAAATAACCACACTACTTTCAGATAAAACTGCAAAATTAAATAATTTCTTGAACTTCATCAACAGTATTAATGCAAAGTATGATGTCGATTTGAGCTATGTTGCCGAAGCAAATCTTACAAATATCTGTGTTCCGAAAAACGAAGCCGAGAAAATTTCTAAAGAAGAAGAAATTAAATCATGCCTTGCAAACTTATTCTTAAAGTTTTCCAACGCTGCTCAAAGTGCTAAAGATGTAATAGCTCAACAAATTAAAGACTACGATTTACTGGAAACAGAAGTTGTGACTACTCTTAGAAATAATATTACAACAGAAACGAACGATGCAGTAGAGAAAATCAAACTCAACTTGACAGCTTTGTTAACATCTTACGGTTACAATCCTGAATTGATTATACAGATAATCGACAATTATTTCTCTCTACCAGAATCTCAAACCATTGTAGAAAATCAACTTAACATAAAAGCTAACCTTGGTAAAATAAAACTATCATGCGATTCAGTCAAACAAAATTTAGACTACGATGTGGACACAGCAACAGGTCAACTATCAGAAGCAATTGAACTTATAAAAGTGTTAAACAAAAAGTATAATTTGACCAGCTTAAATACTGCTTTAATAAAATACAAAACCGATTTAAAGAAAAATATTACCGGGTTTATCAACGCAAAATATAATAACGCCTTGAACTTAGCAGCTCCATCGTTGAATTATAATTTAGATTTTGAGGTAAAAACATTACTAAAAAACTTAACAAAGTGTCTTCCTGCCAATTTACAAAAAATAATCAGCTGTGTTGAACCATTTACTACTAAGTTTAACAATACGTTGACCAAAACTAATAGACAGACAGAATACACTTTAATAGATACCAACAATTTCGTCGAAAAGTTGCCAGGTGAAATTAAAGAATCTTTGGCAACTGTGTTTAATAATGCTAAACAACAGATTAAAACTCTCTCAACTGACGCTTTGAACAAAGCAAACCCTGGTCTTGATTTTCGAAAGGATGCTGTAGTGGCGTTTCAAAGTGAAATCGAAAATAAAATAAAATCTGTAGTTCAAACACGAATAGAAATCCTTTATGAATATCAATTGAAAAACCAACAAGTGCTCGATAAATATAAATTGGATTTAGAAAATTTATTTCGTCCTTTACGTCTAGCTTATGAGAAAAGTTACAGTCAAATACCAAACCAACCCATTCCATTGTCGGTAAAGAAAGCTGAAATCGATAATTATATAAGTAAAGCTACTTTAAATTTTCAAAACGTTGTAGATAGTTTCTTCAAAACAGATCCGTTTCCAATTTTTCAAGGTGCTAAAAATAGTACCATCAATGACCTATACTCTTATGCAAACGAACTCTTCAATTCCGACTGTAATAGATTTATCAATATAAAATTTTTTTATGACAACTGTACCCAATCAATTTCTAAAAAATACAAGGATAGTTTAAACAAAGCTGGAATTGCAATCATAGATGCAACCCAAACAATCCAATCACAATCTACCGGCGGTGTATTATTTACAGAAAAAATTAAAGTGAGAGAATTAAATCTCACTAAAAATTATATAAAACAGGATATGGAAAAACTAGAACAAAACACAAAAGAGCTGTTAACAAATCCGGCATTCCTTAAAGAAACTTTACAAAATGCATGGAAGGAATACAACCAAGCGAAATTATTCACAGATTTAATTAAAACTTCGTTTAACTCATCCAGTATTAACATACCTTTTCTACAATTCCAAAATATTTTGAAACTATCAGCCGATCCTATTAAACCGATACTATTTTCAACCGTAGGATCAAACGAAGTCACACCATCCCCAGAATTGCAAATATTACAAAATTACGGAGTGAATTTGAACTTATTGCTGGAAAATGCACCTTCGTCTTACAAAGACAAAGTAGTGGCAAATGTTCAGGCTGTGTTTGAAAATGGAAACAATATTATCGAAGCACTAAGAAACCAAATTGTTACTGATAATGCAGTCACTCAAAATAAAATCGACAGTTTCATAAATTTAATTAAAGAAGAAAAAGAAAAATTTACTGAAAATGCTGCTAATGAAAATTGCAAAACTGTTTCTGCTATTTTGTATAAAATCTGCATTAAATCTTACTTTGATGGATTGGTAAACAAACTAAAATCTCAAAAACTACAAATTGAACCAATAATCAACACTTTTAATAGTGTAAAATTTGAGGTTGATCTTAAAAACTTTAATCAACAAATTAAAACAGAATTGATGAAAGTCGACGAAAAACTAAAGAGTGAAATAGCCAAAGTTAAAGTTGATACTGATTTATGGAATTCTAAAGCTCAAGTGATAAAGAACGCACTAGAAATGATCAACAGTAGTATAGCTGTAAATGTAGTACCTACATCAAACAAAGTAGTTGCAATGATAACTGAACAAAGTAATATTATTAATATTCCAGATATATTCCGTATAAATATATCAAATGTGCTTGCCGGTAATGGTTCTTTGAATGAAGATCAGAAGAAAGTAATAGAAGCAAGTGTTGTTAAAGTCAGTAGTGTTGTTCAATTTTACAACAACTTGAACAAAATTAAACAAAACCTGGCAAATTCATTACAAAATGGAGTAAATACATTGTTAACCACCGTTACTGAGGCAAAGTTGAAAGCGAAATGTCAAAAAGAGTCTAATTTAGAAGCTTTCAAAGCATGCGTTGAACAGAACGTGAATACGTTTAATACAGATATTAATCGACTAATTATAGACTTTAACTCTGTTGGTCAACAATCGCAAAATATTTCAAAATGTGCTGAAAAAGATATTGAAAAAGTTGTGTCTATAGAGTTGGAAAAAGCAAAAGAAAGCGTCACCAAAGAAAATAACGATTCGAATAACAGTTCGTCTAGTAATCAAATTATCAATGATTGTCTGCAAGGAATAAATAAAAAAATAAACAAGGATATTGTATTAAAAGCAAATGAGATATTTCAAATTACTGATGAAGTGGCGAAACCTAGAGAATTCGTTAGTTCGATCGATGATGTACTGTCAACATGGATGACTACGCTGGACTTTGCCATAAAGTTGAATCCTAAAAACGTGGCAAAACTTAATTTAGAAAAACAACGTCTAAATAATTACCGTTCTGAAACATTGAACAGAGTCATTAATATTATAAACTTAAACGTGGATGAAGCGAACAACATTATATCAAAAACTAACAATGTTCTAATTGGTTTAAAAACGATAAACTCAAACAGTTTAAACCAATCATGTTCTACAGTTTACTCTTCAAAGTCACAATTTCAGCAATGCGTTAAACAACAGTGCATTAACTTAAACAACGATGTAGACGTATCATTGAAGGAACTGATCAATCTATCTAACAACGCTTCGAAACTTAAATTAGAATTTGAAACAAATATCACTACAACAATCAACAATGAAGTAAAATTATCTGAAGAAACAGCTAAAAAGGAAAGTGAAAGGATCATTCAAGAATACAACGTTACCTCAGCTCAGATTATCACAGTCGCATTAGGTGATTTCTCAAAGTACAACATCACTCCCTACACTCAGTCGATTCAAAATTTAATCGTAAAAGCGAACCAATTACAGGCATATGCAGTGTCTACGAATAAAACTGCAGAGAATTCACTAAATCGTGTAAATATTTTGTTGAATCTCCACGTCTCTGCGATTTCATTCGTCTGCCCTGGACGGTCTACAAAGAATGAAACCGATTACGGTCAATTGGTTATACGAGAAGCGAAGAACAAACTGTATCCAGTGTTCCCTGATACGACTGCATACACTCTCGGGCAACTTCGTTTAGCCGATCAACTAAATGTTACGCTAAGAAAACAACTGGACGAATTGATTGCATTAGAGAAAAACTGTAACAGTAGCGATAGGTATAAACTTCTTGCATGTGTCGAAAAATCGTCTCAAGCATTTGGTGATTACTTGAACAACGCGACAGTGCAGATTAAGATTTTAGCTTCCGAGTTGAACGAAGAGTCTATTAACCGGACAATCAAGATAAACAATTGGATTAATATAGACGTAGCAAATGAATACGAAGAAATAAGGGCAAAATTGAAACCGATACCCGAAAAAGCATACGTTGACTGTAACGTTACAAAGGAAAGACTTTTAGATTTCGCAAAGGTCAATATGGACAACCGCAAAAATAGGTTCAATACTTCCGTGCCCAATACGGTACAAAGTATTATAGCCACAGCCAACGATATCTTAGGCATGAACTACACTGGGATAGTAAACTTGAATGAAAGTTTACAAGAATCTGTTAACTTTACAAGGATCGCAATCTCTGATGTCCTCAAGTCATCCAATTCTTCGCAAATAACCACCTCGGTACGAAATGAACCCAATCGTCTCATTGGTGTCGGCATCAATCAATCTGACCAATACGTAATCGACTTGTATGCCACCGCACGTAATTCAATTCTATTGGCTCAATCTTTACAAATAGAATTTGATACACTTAATAGAAACACAAATAAGAGCGCTGTAGAGGCAGTGTGTTTCAATACGTCTTCTGACTACCCCATGTCTGA
The DNA here is from genome assembly GCA_018207615.1 of Philaenus spumarius. Classification (NCBI taxonomy): domain Eukaryota; kingdom Metazoa; phylum Arthropoda; class Insecta; order Hemiptera; family Aphrophoridae; genus Philaenus; species Philaenus spumarius. The sequence goes on along the minus strand of JAGFPH010000177.1, from coordinate 8,826 downwards.
TTTTGTAGTCTGTAACAATAATTACAATTATCAATACGATGTGAAGTTACAAAACATACAAAAACAGCTAAATGCAACATTAGCCACTTTGGAAAATATTAAGAACAACGGAAGACAATTGATTTTAGATAATGCTAATAAAGTTGAAGCTGAGATGAAGGTTCAGTCCGCCCAGTACGCTATCTTTTTGTACTTTAGTGCAGGGATGGAAATACCATCATATTTGAAAATTTACGTTAAAGATGGCTGCCTGGTCAGAGTAAATGGTGACCCGCGAAATCCTTGCATTGTTTTCTCTTAGGTTACAGGTTTGCTTAATAGTATGGCTCCATTGTACCTCTACTATATTTCATTCAATCTTTACATCGATAAGAAAATTGAATCTTTTAGTTGAAATCAAATTTCCTTCAGTTATGTTTACCTTAGACATATAACTCATATATTGTACCTCATTTTAAATAACTCATGATTGAAAGTGTAAATTTAAATACAATTTTTGAAATACTATCTACTATTATTGTTGAAAATAAATAACATAATAAAATCTTAAGTTGCTCGTTAAATAATTCTCTACATCTAGTTTGTAACATCAGTTATAAAAATCATAAAAGATTCAACTTCAAGAATATGTATACAATTTTAACTTCAAGAATATGTATACAATTTTATGAAATAAAATTTTAATTTTTAAACAGTATTAATAGATTTATTGTATGTCTTGCCTGTACTGTTCCTTTTCAAGGACGCATCAATCAATCTACAAGGAAAACTGTTTTTAATCCTGAAATTTAACCCGTCATTTTGATTTTATATTATAATTGTGAAGTACTACAAGTCTACATTTTTAACAATACGAAAAAATATAAATGTAACCTAACAATTTAAATCAAAAACTACTTAAACAATTTGAATATAATGTTTATTAATGTGTTAAGTTCCATGTATTCAAACACAACAAAATACCTCGTGAAAAACAAAATTTATTTTAAAATTTCTCTTGAAATTGGGACTTTGCACTGGTTAAAATATGAAATTAGTTTGTTTGAATAACCCACTCAGTCTAGGTGTTTTTTATGGATACTGCGTCATTTGTTTAACACAGTCTTGATGATTAGAAAGAAATTGTTAACAAGGAAATCATTTGTAGCTTGTATTAATACAACATTGATCTCTCCTTGTTGGTGTTAGGATAAGTTATAATCAATCTGTCAGTAAGGATTCGCAAAGATTGAATTATAACAACGATGAATCATAACATTGTATTTGCGTGCTAAGAACATTGGCTCTGAACCACCTACCACTAGCAAACTAACACTGTGGTTAAAAACACTTCATAAGTGTAAATAGTTTCACTAAAATAGAAATCACAAAACAGTTCAGACGATGTACTACTTTCTCTTTTCATGATGAAAAAATACATACATAGACATACATAAAGGTGTAGATGAATATTCCTAAGGTCCTTATACCGAGCAAACCTATGAGTCTAGGCACTTTGTTTCAACTGAAATTGCATTATTTCGCACCTAAAGCATCTAAAGAATTTTCCAGTCTAGTTCCCCAAAATGACTATTTTTTAGATGTAGTTTGTGAAGAAATTTTAAATATAACTTAATATTCGTTTTAAATTATTTCAAAGTTCTTTTAATAGTAATTATTTTGAAAAGGAGAGTTTTCAATTACTTGGTACCTTTACAAAACGAATAACACCATGCAAGTACTTAATTTGCTATCGCTAATCAGTTGTATTTCCTTACAACCTTCCAATTTCTAATTTGGGCAAATGTATAACTTTTAAAATAGCCCACATCCTAAACATTTCCAATTCAATATAGTTATCATATTGAATCAAATAGTTCTCAAAGCTGAACATAAACATTTCGATGGGGTCTTTTAATGTTAGAAATTAGAAGCGGTGTTATAAAAAAAATACACTTACCGGTTTAGAGTTAAAATAATTTAACAGCACCGAAAAAATAAATAAATAAATGTTATTTATCATGTTTAAAAAAATACTAATAATGTTGTCTTACTCGTTTATGTTTTAGATTTTGTTTTGTTTCTTGTTTTAAATCTTCATAATAGTGGTAATTTACAGATTATTTTTAACATTAACATTAACAACGACAGAGAAAATGTATAGATCTTTCTTGCTGGCATTCAAAAAAGATTAAAAGTATGTTTAAAGATTAAATAAAAAACTATTTTGACCTGCTAACCACATGGAATTTTTGTAATACAGGATTTTTCAATAAATGAAAATTTATATTTTTAAATGATGAAAAACTCGACCTATGATTACATTTGAAATTACTTTTAATAATTCCCCCCCACAAAATATATAAACTTTGGAGTAGAGTTCCGGGCACTATAGCGTAAAATGGAGTGGGGGAAGGTCATTGACCTTGGGCCACGCCCCCTTTTTTTGGGTGTTTTTTTGGGTCTTTTTGGTTCCTAACCCAAGCCACGCCCCCTTTTTTTGGGGTCCTAACCTAAGCCATTTTTTGGGAATTTTGGATTTTGGGTTTTTTTTTTTTGGGGGGTCCTAACCTAACATTTTTGGATTTTGGTTTTTTTTTTTGGGGGTCCTAACATTTTTTGGAATTTTTGGATTTTTGAAGATTTTTGATTTTTGGAAATTTTGGGAATTTTGGGGAATTTTGGATTTTTAAAGATTTTGGGGAATTTTGAGCCGCCATCTTTTTTTTTGGCAGCCATCTTGTTTTGTAATAATTAATATTTAATTTAATTTAATTTTTTGCTTTGAAAAAAGTTTGGGTGTCGCCGAGAGTCGAACCGGGTATCACCATGACCCGAGTCCGCAGCGCTAGCGGTTAAGCTAGGCCGACTCTGTTGAGAATGTACTGTTTTGTGAAGTATATAAGTTTACCATCCGTCAGCAACCTCTGTGTCAGATACAAGGTGTTATAGTGTTGTCGGGATATAGTATAAATTGTATTATAACAGCCCGAACATTACCGATCGTTCCCGAATCCGACCGAAGGTCACTTAGAGAAATTATTACCTTTAAATTGTTATAGTACCCTTGTAATATAGTATAAAGTGCATTATATAATCCCGAACACTACCGAATGCCCCCGAGTAAATCCGAATTGGACTTAGTCAAAATTCAGACTTGCAAACCGTAATTAACCGAACGTCAGGCTCTGCCGCAACCCCCGAAATTCGTACTGGGCGAAATAAAGCTTAGACTAACCATAGGCGTTGCCGCACCCCTTGTAATATATTTCTACCGGTCTTACCCGAACCAAAACGACGGACTTGACCGAGCTTAGGCTTCGCTGTACCCCCGAATTATTTTTATAAAATGTGTTATAACGTATGGAAAACCGAGATAACCCGAACATAAGATTCTGCCCGAGTTCAACCGAAGGGCACTTAGCCGAAATAAAACTTTGGCTAAAATTAGGCTCTCCCGCAACCCCCAAAATTCGTACTTAGGCGAAATAAAGCTTAGGCTAAGCGTAGGCGCCCCCGCACCCCGTGCGTATGATTTACACTATTTCTACCGGTCTTACCACGAACCAAAACGCCGGACTTGACCGAGCTTAGGCTTCGCTGTACCCCCCGAATTATTTTTATGAATGTGTTTTAATGTATGGAAAACCGAGATAACCCGAACGTAAGGTTCTGTCCGAGTGCAACCGAAGGGCACTTAGCCGAAATAAAATTTTGGCCAAAATTAGGCTCTGCCGCATCCTTGCAAACCGCACTTAGGCTAACCATAGGCGCTCCCGCACCCCGTGCGTATGATATACACTGTTTCTAACAGTCTTACCCGAACCAAAACGCCGGGCTTGACCGAGCTTAGGCTTCGCTGTACCCCGAATTATTTTTATAAAATGTGTTATATTGTACGGAAAACCAAGCTAACCCAAACGTAAAGTTCAGCCCGAGTCCAATCCGAACTTAGTAAAAATTAAAATTTTGGCTAACATTAGGCTCGGCCGTAACCCATGCGTATGATATACGTAACTACATAACCGACCAAAATGTAACGTAATGTTTCTAAAAAGTCATACAAGTAGTATTCGGTCTAACTCAACCCCGGGGGTCACCCCTCCCCCAAATTTTGCAACAAAATTTCGAAAAAACGGAAATTTTAATGTTTTTAACGGAGGCTTAAGTGCAAACGAATTCTAAAATATATTTCGTACACGTAGGCAACTATGTCAGCACCGTCGTGATTAGAGCTATTTCCCCGCAACGGAATTTCTCCGCAATAGTTATTAATATAAAATTCGCTCAACTCAACGTAAGGCTCTGCCACATCCCATGCGTATGATATAACTGTTTCTACCGGTCTTTTTCGAACATAAGGCTCTGCCGCAACTCTTACAAACCGTAACTAACCGAAATAAAACTTTAGCTAACCTAATCTTAGGCTCCACCGCACCCTTGTGTATAATATACGTAATTACATAACCAAACTTATTCGATTACGCCTGTATTACTTAACGTTAAAACTTTCTCTATCTAAAATTTGTTTCAATATAAATTCTCCATATGTTTGTTGGTAGACACGGTAGCTGAGTAACACAATCACGGTTTTAGCTTTTACATTAAAATTATCAATAATTACTCTATGTTGTGTATCGTTTAATCGAATGGTTATTAATAAAATGTCTCTGTTTTTTAACGCGAAGCTTTATACTCGATACTTTACCACTTCTACGACCTTAGGCTCTGCCGCACCCTTGATTTACATCAAAACTTTCGATAGTGATTTTATGTTTTAAATTATTTACTAGCACGATTATACTTAACGCTTTTCCCCCGAATTTTGTAGTCTAATACTTTTAACTGACTAACATTTCTGTACATTGTTATAAAATCGACACCCCAGCTATATGCTGACCAGACATTCCAATAGTTAGCAAATGTAATGTAAATCTTTTACAAATTTGGTGGCCCAGGCCTATCCGATCTTTTTCGAACTAAAAACTTAGGCTTCGCTGTACTCGTGACTGTTTATACTGTACAAACCTCGCATAGATTGTACTTTGAGGTTATGTTACAACTTCAATTATTTATTATAATTACTTGCCCGAACGTAAGGCTCTCCCGAGTCCAACCGAACAACACTTAGCCGAACTAAAAATTTGGCTTACCTAACCTTAGGCTCTGCCACACCCTTGTGTATGATATACGTAATTACATAACCAAACTTTAGATGTAGACTTACACATTCCAAACGAATCAGCAAAACTTATGTTAGCATGTGCAACAATGCCGAGTCGGCAGAATTGTATCCGTTGTACTGTCTAATGTATTCGCTGATTCTCTACCAGAACGCGCTACCGTCGGACGGGTTAATATTTCTAAAACTCTCTACCAGAATGCGCTGGCGTCAAATCCTTGTAAGAAATAAATTACATTTAAATTCAGTTTTATTATTTCCCCATATTTACCATGGCTGCTATTAATTGCCAGTTTTCAATACACAATGTTGTGCAATAGCCTCTAACACCATTGTACTAAAATCTCGTTACACAGCGTTAACCCAGGAGTCAAGGTGGTCACTGACCCCTAGACATGTACAAAAACCGTGTCACTCTTTTCCAAACACTTTTTTTTTTGTTCACATTAAAATGACAATTGTATAACAGTTACAGTTACAGTAAAGAAATGGTTATAGGAATGACTCATTAAAACAACTTTGTTACACAAATACAGTTTATTATTAATAATTCCCTCTCATTACAACACTAAAGTATTTACAGTAATAACGGCTATTAGAATACAAAATACATTGGATATAAATAAAAATACAATGTTTTGGCCATTCGCCCTGCCAATAATTTCGGTGTTTACAGTCCGTGTTGTTCTTTTAACTTAAGAAGAGAATCGTAATAATATTTAGCACTTTTTAAGGCACACTTACTGTCGTATTGAAAGTGCTGAGGTAATATACAATTAACCTCTGTACAGTGCGAGTATCTTTCCATCTCTGGTAATTCTTCCACGTGTGGCAGAAGCTTTCTCAAAAACTGAGTTTTTTCCAATCCTTTTGTGTAAATTATGGAAAACGGTTTGCAAAGCGTGCGTATCACGTCTTCGTCGTAAGGAACGTCACCTTCTTCCCAGCCGATATGATGATAGTTTTTTTTGTAACCAAAGGGCTGTCCTCCGAGCGCCACTATTCAGTTGATCAATTGTATAAGGCGGCTTGAAAACAACGACACTGGAGAAATTCTCACCGACTATAGCAAACTCTTTGATTATAAACCTATAGTTGTTATCGTGGTAACCGTGAAACTCAACTACTGCCTGCATGTTTTTTGAACAACTTCACCTCTTCGTACAATCTGTCCACTTCGGGGAGTGTGCTGGAAACGAGTTCGTCTGTGGTCAGGCACTCAATGATGTACTCGCGCAAATCCTCCTCGTAATAAAATAATTGTTTAATACGAAGGTTTATCAGAGGTATGGCGTCTTTAAACAGCCCCCACTCCGACAAGTTCAAGTTTAAAAAATGCTGACCGTCATTGAATGTAACATAACGTTTTCCAAACACCGTTGTTACTCGAATATTCCCAACACTTAGAGTAAAACCGTGAGTAGCCTTTCCTTCAAGAGCAGAAGTTATGTCCAAAAGTAATATTTCGTTAAACACTTCGTCTGTAAAGAAAACAAATAGGAAAGATCTTTACCTAAATTTCCAAACCTCATTTGAGCGCTCCAAGTCGCATAACATTAATTGATTTTGTACATGATTATGCAGTAATTTTCTCGTTCTGAATATATTTACTTAAAGAGGGCCAAAACGTTCAGTCGCGTAGTTTTTAATAAGTGTGTGATCAACTGGAATTCATACTGCACACATAAAAGTACGTATACACATGAACCCATAACAATTCTAAGAGATTTTACACAAATTAACAGACAGCATTGTACCAGTGCAACAATTTCCAACAAATGACTAGTGTTGTCAAGTCGAACGGTAAATATTAAGGTAGAAAATGTACAGAACGTGGAATAGCCGTTGGTTTTGACTCTTTACATTTGTACTACGATTAGTAGACACATGTGTCGAATCTCTTTTATCTGTACTTAACAGAGAACTCCACCCATGCTCGCTTCGCTCACCGTGGTTTTGACTCTTTACATTTGTATTACGATTAGTAGACACCTGTGTCGAATCTCTTTTATCTGTACTTAACAGAGAACTCCACCTATGCTCTCTTCGCTCACCGACGCAGCTATCGCAGTGTCTTTATTGGCGGTCAATAGACGTTCACTGGCGTATTTTAAATTTATTCTTTTAACGATCGGCTTTGAGCTCTGACTCTACAATCATCAACCTCTACGGTCTACAAAATACCACTACAGGGGTCTCACGCAACTAGTTTGTCTTATCTATCTAGCCAATTTGACCAAAAGCATGTTCTCGTGCTTTTTCAAAACTTTAACGGGGTTTCATATCCATAGTACTGTGCACGGTATTATTGTACGACTTTACTATATTCGGTAATAGATCGACCAACTCGTATCTGCCGCGGGCCGTAAATTCACGCAACATTTGATTTTTAAAGCACGGTCCAATCTTTCCACTATGACCGGTCTAATTGTCGCAAATGTACGGCATCTTCGTACCCTACACCATTGGACATACCAACAATACGTTTACTATTAACATTAAACAACCCACCTGCCTGTAAATTATTTAAAATATAATTCAATGTAACGACATCTGTCGTTTTAATAGGGACACTGACATTACCAACTCTTTTACCGTGGAAATTACAAGTCCCCACGACGTCGATACTTATTACTCTCTTGACCACATAATACTTGTTAACAATGTCACAAACAACATTAAAAATAGAGTTTCAGCCTGCATCAAGCTCCTTTATTGTTTTTAACGAGAAAGTTAGCTACAGCGTATTTTAACATCAACTGCATCCTCGACCAGCTTTGGTGATCCGATTTCGCATAAACGACGTTTACCAAACAAAAACAACCATCAAGTTTAACGGGTATTAAAGACTCTAGATATTCCTTTAGTTACTGCATCGGATCGATCAGTCGGACTACCTAACCCGCTTATTGGATTACCTTTGGCATTGTAAAGTTAGACTACTTTTCTCTAAAGTTTCCAGGTTGACAGCATCGTTTCCAGAAAAAGGATTGCCTAGATTACGTAATAGCTTGCACTTTATGTCGTAGCCCCCATGTTGGTCGGGAGCAAAACATATTTTCCACCAATACAAGAAACAAAGATGCACCAGAAATGCAATGGAGGGCCGTACAACATTATGAGCAACGAAAACATATACATCTCACTAGAAGACGGTCCAATCAACAAAACGAACAGAGGACACATCCATTAAATTAAAAATAATAAACCCAAAATCAATTTCTAGTAGAATAATACAATTACACTAACAGAACGATCCAATCCTACAGTAATGAGAGCGGAAGAGAGTGCCCAGGGGCCAACGAAAACACGAATTACATTTTTTAATATGAACACGGCAGACCAGGCACTTAGGGCTTTTACATTAAAATTATCAATAATTACTTGCGTTTCTTTTTACTCGATAATTTACCGCTTCTACGATGTTAGCAGTAAAAGAAACATTTATAGAAAATACTTCTTGCAGCCCGATGTAGACTTACACAACAACCGCTAATCAGCATAAAGTTACGTTAATGCGTATAAGATTGCTGAGTTGGCAGAATTGCACCCCAGAGTACTGCCTATTGCATTCGCTGATTCTCTAACAGAAAACGTGACCGTCGGACAAGCAAATATTTATAAATTCTCTACCAGAAAGCGCTACGGTCGAAACCTTGTAAATA
>JAGFPH010000176.1:905236-920113 GCA_018207615.1 Philaenus spumarius | reverse complement strand
TCATCTGGCACAATAATTTTATACAACCCATTAATTTCTATATACAGTACATTGTTTTCTACTTTATATCGTGGGAAGTTATCTATATTTGTTATAATAGTTCTGCATCTGGCATTTGCCATCTGCCAGTCCCCAAGATTCCTCATTAACTCCTGAAAATTCCTCCGCACTTTTATTTCCTGGATTCTAGCTCTTCTCCTGTCTTCCTGTCCTAGGCTTTCTCCGTACATCCGACTTGCCACGTCGCACGGTACGTTGTCCTTCCCCGCACAGTGTACAACGCTGGGATTATACTCCTGTATCCCAAGTATCCACCGCGTCATTCGACTATTCCCGAATTTACATGACGTCAGAAACTTCAACGCCATGTTATCCGTTATTATTGTTAGGGGCCCACCGATTACTAATGGCCTAAACTTCTTCAAACCGTATACTATTGCTAATAACTCCAGCTCGCAGATAGTGTAACTCTTTTCATAAGCCTTTAGCGTTCGGCTTACAAAGCCTATGATCTGCTTGTCGCCGTTTGGGTCTAGCTGGTATAGCTGGGCAGCTACAGCTCCTGTACTTGCATCGGTCTGAAGGAATTTCTCCGTCCCCTCTTCTGGGTGGGTTATAACCACGGACTCTTGAAACAGTCTCTTGACGTTCTGGAACGCCTGCCGCATTTCCTCCGACCACTCCCACTTCCTGTCCTTCTGCAACAACTGATACAGCGGCCTGGTCGCTCCTGCATACTTGCTGGTGAACCTAGAATAGTAGTTCACGAACCCAAGAAAAGATTGTAACTGCTTCACACTGCGCGGTTCCGGAAAGTCCTGAATAGTAGACAGCTTCTCTGGATCTGTACTAATCCCTGATGGCTTGAAAATAAATCCCAGGAACTTCACTTCCTGTTGGCAAAATAGCGTCTTCTTCGGGTTGATGGTTAGCCCGCCATCTTGAAACTTCTCGAAGATTTGCTGCAGGTGCTCTATATGCTGTTCAAATGTTTCTGATAAGCATAATAGGTCGTCCACATAGTTAAGAGTGAATCCCTCTACTTCCTTGCCTAGCGTTAAGTCTACTGTCCTAACCAAGGCTGCTAAACTATTCTGTAAACCGTACGGTACGACTTTAAAGTTATATACTTTATTGTCAAAAAGGAACCCCGTATATTTCTTCGATTCTTCAGTTAACGGAATCTGCCAAAAACTAGACGTGAGGTCGATTTTACTTATATACTTGGTAGCCCTTCCTTTCCTTAGTATATCATCTATTGTTGGTGCTAACTCATAATCTGGAATCGTAAGCTTGTTTAACTTCCTCGCGTCCATACACAGTATTATTGATCCGTCTGGCTTAATTACCGTAACCATAGGGTTGATATATGCTGCCCTTGACCTTTCAATAATATTATTTTCCAGCATTTGATTTATTTCTTCCCTAACTTGTTTCCGGTAGTTCATCGGGATGGGGTAGTTCCTATTTACAAACGTATCCATAGAGTTTACTTTTAATTCATGTGTATATTTGTTAGAGCGGCCCGGTAATTCAGAAAACACATCCTGGTATTTATTTATTAATTCCTGCAACACAACTTCCTGACCTTGGGTTAAAATGGTATCGTGCCTATATACATTATTTAACGTAATTGCTTTGCATTGGTAGCCCGGCTGTCTGCGTCGACCCTGCCTTTCTATTGTTTGCCTATCCGTCCCAAGTCCAGTTGATTGTTCTGTTAGGCCTACGTCTCCCTTCTTTCGTCGACCGTGTTTTCGGTGAAAGTTTCTCTTGCTTATTATGCTTTTAGAATAACTAGTTTTAAACTTAACTTTACCAGCAGTGTATCGTTTCATATTACTACCAAAGTTTTTAATCTCATTGATTTCTCCGCTAATCAAATTATTATTATTACAAAGTGCTTGTGTTTTATTATTATTATTATTGTCAACAAAGTGTTTAGTGCAGTGTTGTGAAAAAGAATTATTAGACGTTACAATATTCTTATTAGGCCTACAACTTCTAGCTTGTTCCATCGGAGATCGGTTACTCATTTGAATATTAGGCCTACTTGTACCTACATATTCCTTACTACTTAATTTTTTATTTATATAAATTCGACGATTACTTTCATCTCTGGCTTCCTTGGATAACCCTTTTGAGACTATTTGTTTACAATAGTTCCTGTTGGAACCCCGTTGAAGTCGCAACCCTTTTGTCGCGCTTTTCTCCAACCCTTCTTCCCTTTTAACCTTTTCTCCGTTATCTGGTACCGCTGTCGCATCCTTTTGTTCGTCTTCATTTCCGTTTCCTGCCATTATGTTGTTAATTACTTGCGAATTTTCCAACACCACTTCGTTCGTACTTCCTGTACTTGACGAAACTTCTACTTTAATTTTATTAGGCATTGCTGCTTTAGTCAACGCCCCCATTTGTTTAGGCCTTCCTGTACCTTTAATATTCGCCGCATATCTTGACGCTATATTTAAACATTTGCCCTTTATTTTGCTTATGGCAACCTGTTTTTCAATAAATGGTATTTCTATTGTTTTATTATTAATATTAACTTGTACAAATTTGTTTTGCATATTTATTTTGGCCTGAATACTATATAACATATCGCATCCACAAATAATTCGGGATTTTAACCCTTTAGCAACTAGAAACTTTGCGTCTATAAATTCCGTTCCAAATTTAACCCTAATCATTATTTGTTTATTAATTTTTTGGACTTTCCCTTTCAACGCGGTCACCAACTCTAAATTTGAAACTGGCAGCTCCAACATATTAACAAATTCTGCTTTTAATTGCTCTACATAATCCTGCTGAATTACAGAAATTTCTGATCCAGTGTCCAATTCCAATATCGCTACGTTGTTTTCTATTTCTATCAAAATAGTGGGAATTTCATCGATTAAGCTTTCGGCTATAACTCGCTTGTCCGTATCGTTCAACAAATCGTCTCTAATATTGTAGTGTAAGCTACCTATTGCTTTCTTCACACTTAACGCATCTTCACACCTCTCTATTGTTTTATTCGCCGGTCTAGTTTGATTTTGGGTTAATTTGGCTTCATTACTTTTTACTTTACTTATTTTATGTACATTAAATTCTCGATTACATTTTTCCGCAGCCCCATCATTCCGATTTCGTTGATCCATTTGCAGGGCCTTATCTACGCGTTTTTTGCAGGCGCTGGATTTGGATTAGGTCTAGACGGATTAGGTCGGTTCGGATTCGGGCGTTGGTTATTATTTGGGTTTTGGTGGAAGGATCGCTGGACAGGTGGGTTCTGATTGGGTTGTGGGCTAGGCCTTTGTTGATATGATTGATTTGGCGCTTGATTAAATCGCGTATTCGGTGTCCTTGCACCGCGTCTCGCCTCTTCCATCATATCAATGTTATTAAGGAAATTAATTGCCTCTTGAATGTTCTCACTGGGCTTACCCATGCTCGCCAACCTTATATGATCATCAAAGTGTTGCATAATCGTAAACACTAAGAAAGCTTCAGGATATTTTGGGTCAAAATCGGATGCCTTATTTATCATACGGCAGAAATAGTCTTTTCGGCTTAACGTACTATTTTCATAATATCTACCATTTTCTATCCTATTTCGCTCGATTTTCTGCTTTTGCAGCGACCAATAGTTTTGTAAAAACCTTTCCCTAAACTCTCCGTATCTCATATCCTCCATTCTGATTACTTGAAACCACTCTCGTGCACTTGATTTTAAATGCATTTCCACTAGTTTAAGCTTCTCACTATCACCCATAAACGGATTAATTTCGTCAATTAAACTTTCTAATTCCCTTAAAAACTGTTTTGGCCGTTCCTGCGCATTGCCATAATATTCCAGCTTCCTTGCATCACTATCATATCTAGGCACCATTATACCTAGGTTACGCGTCCCCATTGACTGACTACCTACTTCCCCTAATTTTTTCTCAACCCTTTCACACCTTTTCTCTATCTTCTTAAAATTTGCATCTGTTGTTTCCTTTATTGAGCTCGTGGATTCTTCTAAGTACTTGATTTTTTCATCCATCTGGTCCACTCTATTCTCCAACCTTGAATGCTGCAGGACGCACCTCTCGGTCTCCTCTTCTATTTTGGCTCCTATCTCTCCAATTTTTCCAGAAACTAGTTGGTACAGCTCCCGTTGTTCCTTTTCTCTTGTTGCTTTTTCTTCACGGATCTTTTCGTCCTTCAGCCTCCTTCGTTCCTCTTTACGCTCTCGAGCCTCTTCTTTTTCTTTCTTCTCCATTTCTTTAAGCCTTGCTTCCTCCACTCGCCGTTGAATTTCTTCATTTTCTTTTTTCTCCATGCGTTTCCGGTCCTCTTCCATACGTTTCCGGTCCTCTTCCATACGTTTCTTTTCTTCTTCCTTATCTTTTTTATACATGTCCATAAAATCCTTTAACTCTTTGCTAGCCATTTTATTTAATTAACTCGCTTTCTTATTTCACTTAAACTCGTTATATTATTGTTACTATGTCGTGTCGCGTCTTAAAACCACTCAATAATTTTTTATTTTAAACTCCTATACAATCTCCCTTTCTAAACACGATTTTACCACAACAAAATATTTTTAACAGTAATTATAACTACTCCCACCCTATACACAAACGACTAACGAACCCGGGAAACTTTTGACACAGTATTGATAATAGCAGCCGTATTTTACACACTACACAAAATATCCTAATCCTAACAAATACAATTAAAGCACAAATAATTGTTACGTCGGTCCTTGACTTAATTTAACTTCTGGTTATTTTAACCGTAGGTTAAATCGAGCCAACCAGTTGGGCGCCAAAATTTACAACGCAAACCACGTTTGCCGCTGCAAACTTAAATCACGCCCCTCGTTCGGGACGCAAAAATTTACAACGAAAGCTCTTGTTGTCGGGCCCTACTTTCGGGACACCAAAATCTTCTCAAAGAAACAACTTGCTTTGCTGTAAATTTAAATTACTATCACCTACTGGAAGGCTAAGGCTACTAACATGTTTCACCTAGGTGATGCAATTTAAGTTGAATAAATTTACTTTACTCTATAAAAGACTTTTTTACAACTTCCAGAATTTTAAACTTTACTAGCTCAGATAATTAATGACTCTTGTTTACTTTTTGTAAATCTCAGAGAAGTGAGAACAGTGGAACCGCCATAGTAACCTATTTGTGCTTTCAAAAACCTTTTCATATATTCACTACTAACTGTATAAGAACAGGACACAATGGATATACAGTAATACAGGTAAATTTAAAACTCAAGTGAATTTTTTGTTCTGTAAATAAATTATAGTTTTTATTTACCAAATTTGCAAAATAAAATAGACCTTTCAAATAATAATAATCAATTTCTTAGGGTAACTTTCCCTTTAAAACAATAACTTTTAAACACAATTCAAATACAATTATTCTACAGATAGGCAGAACGTTCTAATTTAATTTAATTCAATTTTAATAATGGCTTTTAATTTTATATGGCTTATGATTTGATTTAATTATTAATTTATTTATACTATTTAATGACTCTACTGATTTGAATGAATTTACTTTTTTAATAGATTTTTTCAGATATTAATTTAAAAATTATCCTAACTAACCCAGTATTTGAAACAAATTTACTGACTCTAATTCAGGCAATTTAGGGGACATATAACGTAGCATTCGATTTTCACAGACCTTATGTTTGCTGTTTCTTTTTGCTACAATTGGTGACCTCAGAGTCGCTGGTGTTGTCCTGGGAATACAGGTGTTTTCTTTAGAACAGCTTCCCTGATGTCGTGGTATGTCTGTGGTCCTCCAGAAGTCGCCTGTTGGTTAGCCGGATCGTTTCCCTCCTTATGTGCAGTTTTCCTCGGGTTGTTCGTCTGGTTATCCTTTTAGAAGTTCATTTGAAGTTGATGAGTTCGCCAGTTCGTTCCTTTGACGTAGTCCAAATGACATCCCTTAACTATGTCATTTACGCTTAATAAACTCTCAGCTCCTTAGACTTTTATAAAAAATATAATATTTAAGTTTTACGAAGACAAAAATCCAGTACTTGTTGGTAATCGTTAGACTTGATTACAATATCGAACTTATAACATCTTAGAAAAATTAACAGATGATGCAGCAGCCTCACGGCGTATCAAAAATTATAAGAAGCAGACTAACACATCTCTCGCAGCAATTTTTTAGAAGAAAAAGCCCCAGATCAACGCGTCCTCCGCTTTTATAGGGTCTCCCTTTCCCTTGTAACTGTAGCGTTTGGCGGTTTTTCCAGATTTCCAAAAACTCCACTTTCGTGACGTGTCCTCCGCTTCGTCTAATCTTTACTTGGCTTTACCAAAATTAACCAATTTCCTTATTTTCTTCATAACTCGTTAAGTTTTACACTGATTTTGGATTTATTTGGAGATTCTTATTCGTCATGGCTTTACCTTTCTTCTCGAAGTCGAATTGTAGTTGTGCGACTCGGGGTTCACTTTTTAGGCCTACTGGGGTCTCTAACGCAGCTGATTAATTAATTAAATTTTTCTCATTAACATTTTCAATTTTTCCTTTTTGTATATCCAATTTGCCTTTGTTTTGGATACATGGCCGTAGTTTTATTTTGTTTCTTCAGAAATTGTAGTTTGTAGGGACTTTTTAAATTTCGATTTTTCCAACTGGGTTTAATTAACTCTACTCCCGAAATTTGTTTCAACTACTAACGTTTTACAATATCACCTAACACTTATAACTCTCATTCATCTCTTTATAACATAAAATATTTACTTTACTTTTTTATACTTCGTTTATATGTGTGAAAACCCTCACCCTTTCAATTTACACAATTTTAATTATTTATTTAATTTATATAACCCTACATTCTTTCTTTAAAAAGTTCCTTACAAGACATTTACTTTAAAACTCTTTTTTCTACTACTTTAACTCAATTTGATTCGACTGATTTCTTTAAACTGAAAATATCGACTTTTGTTATATAACCTTTCTTTCTTAGAATATTATGCCATTTCCAAAAATATTACTCTTTTTGAAATTTGAGTTAATTTGAAAATTTCCCTTAGCTTTTAACGCTTATAACGTAAGTACATTTTTTATTTACGAATCGGGAAATGGATGACCAATACACGCGTTTTTAGCACAATGCATTAACCAACCAAAATCCAGAATCCGTAAATTCTCAGATCCCGGTTATTCCCACAGAAATCATTCCCTATTCTACTAAGTTAAGTTTTCAGTTCTTAACATGTCATGGTTCAAAAGTCGCATCTCGGGAGATAACGGCCTTGTCGCCTGGACTTTGCTGTTTCATGGCCTACATACAGTAGATGCTCTCGCCAGACTCAAAAAATTCGATTTTTGCAAATTCCTTTACAAAACTCGAAATTTTCGAATTGCAATCGGGCACTTCCCGTTGCAAGATATATATATACATACATATATATATATGTGTGTGTGTGTGTGTGTTCGCACTCTAGTGGCTGCATTTTAAGTCTGATTTGGTCCAAATTTGGCACACATGTTGGTCGTCTATGTCGCTCGGACGAGTTCGTTAGCCAGAAAAATCAAACAACCGGAAGTACGTTTTTTGACCGGAAGTAACTATTTTTTGAGATTTTTACTACGAGAATAAATTTTTTTTAGAGTATTTTCTAAAAATATAAATGTAGGGATGTTATTCTGCACATTTTGTTTTTTTACGCGACCTTATAGCTGGGGCTTGGTTCTCCCAAAATCGACCAAAACGTAAAATACCATAAAAGTACCCGGTTCGAAGCCAAGTGGTGCAAACTCGCGAGGCCACTAGGCGCAAACAAATTCTACTAATATATTGCGTACACACAGACAGCTGTTCAACGCATTCGTGAGTAGACCTATTTCCCAAATTGTTGGTCAAAACAATAAAACATAGGCCTATAAACTTAATTTTGGAAATTTGCTCAACTCACGTCAGCGGTTCAGCTGCGTGGTCGAATTATTTATTTATTTATTGGAAAAAGCCAAGCACATGAAACCTTCCTTTTTTATGGAGTAAATTTTCAATGTTTTAATGTTAATAACTTTTCTAAAATAAACGCTTTTTTAAAATGTCAGAGTATTGTTTTTCGAAATAAAAAGATATTATGATTAAAAGTACATTACTTTTTCTTTGTAGTATAATGAAAAATATCGTACGTAATTCGATCGGTAGGTTTTTCCGTGCTTCCATGAAAATCCCTCACGCGCACTGGAACTATCAAGCTCGCAAGGAAAACCCCTATTTACCGGGTTTGTAACGTAGGGAGGAGTTCTACCAGCCGAAAATTCAACCCGTCTAAACATATCGAGGGTTCAACCAGTCTAAATAAATGTATTAAAGAGATAGATGAATATATGTTTTTCAAATGTTTTCACAGACCAGCTAAAACTATTCGGAGCAGCTGTCAGAGAGAGGTAGGAGAACTTATTTTAATCTATGAGAATAACCTTGATGAAAAACATCATTTTTTACCCGAGAAATATTCATAAATTATTAAAACTTTAAAGAAATTGTCGTGACGTTTAGTCACATTTATTCGGAATTAGTTTTTGTTGTATGATACATCTTTCTCTATTATATAAAAAGTTCCCTTCAATCACGCAAAAACTCTGACTTTACTGCGCATGCGTCAGGATCCGGTTACGCACCATCCTACTCCGATCTAAGTGCCTCTTTCCTAATCAAAACTCTGGCAACAATGCATTAGGGTTGAGATAGAGGAATCAAATTTGCAGTGTTAGTTTTCTTTTGTTAATACCTTTAAAATGAATGGTCGCATGATAGGGGTTTGTGTATACAAATTTTGAGCTGTCCCTATTATTTCCAATTTTTAGAACGGGGGCAAAGTTTCCCCCAGCCATAAAAAAGTACATCCTAATACCTAATAAACATTCCTTGGATTCGGCTCTTCACCAAGAACGCACTAAAAAATTAGGACTTGAATCATTCTCGTCTTTAACCGTAAATATTTCTTTAGATAAGAATAAGATAGAGACCTCTAGTTTTCGTAATTTATATTCTTGTATCAATTTATTTAAAATGAGCGGTCACAAGGCAGGGGTTTGCATTTAAAATGTTTGAGCTGCCCCCAAAATTTCCCGTTTTGGAAATGGTAACAACGTTGTCTTTTGCGTAAAAAAAGTACATCTTTATACCTAGTAAACATTACCTGAGTTTGGTTTTTTTCCAATTACTCACTCAAAAGTTACAGGGGTGTCTCAAGACTCTGTAGGTCACCCTGTATAAGAACAGACTTTTGAGTACATAGTTACTAATGATTGTTTAATATTTCATTTTTTAAATAATTTATTACAATTTACTTGGGCCCGCTAGCACGGAATAAAAACATGATATAATTTGTATCAGTATTCCCGTAAGTTACATCCTAGTTATTTTTCAAGTTTATCTATTTCTAACAAACTAATTGTTAAATATTACTAATTATTTACCTTAAGTCCGTCTTGTGACTCCTTGTCGTTTAGTTTAAGACGACATGTTTCGGAGCCGTAACTCCATCATCTGGTCATCCCTCTGGTGAGTTCGTCGAACATTAAAAACATTAAAATTTTATAAACACACACATTTACACACGCACACTAACACACAAACACAGTTCGTCACACGAATAAATACAAGAAATAAGCCGCATCTCAACGTCCGGTCAGTATAATGCAGTGCAGCCTAATTGTTAAATGTAAAATATGATTAAATCACGTTCGACAAAAACAATTAATTACGATACCAACTGTAAATAAAATTAATTAATTAGACATACGATAAAGTTAATTATAATATTTTTGCCTTATCGTCTGAAGTAATTATGTCATCTATACTAATGGAGACGAGGGAGCAGCGTAAATCACGAAGGTTGTTAGGTTGATATATCTTTTCTCTTAAGCAGCTACATGAACAGCCAACGGGTGTACCTCTGCTGGATAGTTCTTATTACTTTTAAAGCCTTTAAACGTATAAAGGTTATTCAGTGTTAAACTTGCTACATTTTTGAAACCCTGTATGTATATTTCTGAAACAGACTTCCACTTGTCCAACATGCCTAAGAGTACGTCGAAGTGGGTTTGCCAGACTACCCACTCATCCTGACCTACAGGAAATGAGCCTCCGGAGGCGGCCATTGTTTTGTCTATCCTAGGACAGCAATGGCCCACACTTAGTTGCAAAAATAGCATATTTTCAGAAACTACTAAATTTCCTACTACATTTTGAAATTAAACTGTTCGTTGTGTACAACAAGTTGAATACTATAAGGTCTGGGATAGAGCAATACATCCTAAATATACAATACCTACTAAATATGCAATACCACTAAATATGCAATACCTGCTAAATATACAGTTCCTACGTTTAAATATATAATACCGCCTAAATATGCAATACATCCTAAATATACAATACCTACCAAATATACATACAATAACTCCTAATACTCCTAAATATAGAATTCCTCCTAAATATACAATACCTCCTAAATACACAATACCGCCTAAATATGCAACAGCTCCTAAATATACAATACCTACCAAATATACATACAATAACTCCTAATACTCCTAAATATAGAATTCCTCCTAAATATACAATACCTCCTAAGTATAAAATACTGTACCTACAAGATGTGCAACAACAACTAAATATGCAATACCTACAAAATATACTATAACTCCTAAATATACAATACCTTCTAAACATACAATATTAGCTACTATTTAGCTCCTAACATTCCAAAATATGTAATACTTACTAAATATACACTACCTCCTAAATATACATTATCTCGTAAAAATATACAATACTTATTAAGTATACAATAGTTCCTAATACTACTAAATACTAAATATACAATCTCAGTCAGAACAATAAATATATAATATAGGGTGTCCACAATAAACCTTAGCGGGCTATTCATGATCGGATTGTACACATTGAAATAAATGAAAAATGTTCAGAAACTTTTTTCGGATTATGCTTAGTTTAGTCGCAAACCACAATTTTTTTTACAAAAACTCACTGTAGTTCCAGAAATAGATAAAATTTTGAGTGTAAATCTGGTATAAGCATTTTTTGTATGTTACGATTTACAAGTATACCAAAAACATAGAATTTATTTTTTTATTTTTAAAATGGCAGCCATTACAATTTTTTAACGTGGAATATTTGGAAATACGCTAACTTTACAAAAAAAAATACAAGAGACAAAATATTTGTCTTTTTTAACGAAAGACAAAATGTTTTTTCTTTCGTTTCTGTAGGTGAAAAGATAACCGAGTTATCAAAAACTGAAAACACAATTTCTTTTTAATTGACCAAAACATCCAAAATTAGTCTAAAACCAAAACTGTTTTAATTCTAATAGTTTTTAAAATAAGATAAAATCCATTGATCTGAAATGAATTACAAATTAAAATGTGGATCTTAACCATATTAAAATCAATTAAACGTAGGCCTACGAATTCAAACGTATCATGTCCTCATATACATAGCTTTATGCGTTAATTTATCGGTCAAAATTTCTTGTTTTTATTATTATTTCTTTTTTTTGCAATTTGCTCCAAAAGAAGTTATTTTATAATATTTGCAAATCAGTTTAATGGTTTGTTTTTATTTTTCATACGTCACAACATTTGAACGATTTCGGAAGAGACAATATAAAAAAATGTGACCTTATCCAATGCTACAAGAAAATAATAGTGTCTTCATCCGTAGTCATTCAAGTCTTATTTTCAGTACAGTAGGCCTATACATTTAAGTGTTTTAAGTTATGTAATTAGGTGCTAAGTGCAAATTATAACTGAATTAATTGTTTATTTAGTCTTATGCAATTTATTATTCTCTATTCCTTAGGCTTCATCATAACCGAATTTTTAATGCAGGAAATGCTATCCTTCTAGATTGACTGCAGTAGAACTCATGGTGTAATCAGTATCGCTGACTACACAAACAGATCTTAGCCGGAACAAAGACAAAATGAGGAAATGCCGAATAATTATGGAACAGATCATTTTTTTCAGATTTTTCCCGATGACGTTGGAGAAAACGGATTTTTGTCACGCTATGATACAAATAAATATAAGATTTTATATGCACTAAAGATTATTATATTAAAACTTTGTATAGTTACCTAAAAAAAATTAAAATTAATATTTTGTAGTAAACGATTCCAAAAATGTATATTGTATTACAATCTGTGAAATCTAGCCGTTCTAATAAAAAATAAGTTTTTGCTAACAGAACATGTCAAACAGTTTGGAAGGAAAGTCCAGTTTGGTCCTATGGGATTCAGCCATAAGTGAAAAATGTGTGTTTTATTTTGCCATTAAAATTGGAGGAGGGAGGTAATGAGAGTTAAATTAAATAATGTTTCTATTCCATCAATTGGAGTAATTTTTCAAGAAGATAATTTAAATCACTACTGTTTTACCACGTAAAAACAACCTCGTACGACCAATCCAGAATTTAAAAGATTATGAAACTTGTTTAATTAAACCACGTGAATAAATATTACAGGGGAAATACTCGCTGTAGTGACTATCATATTTTGTCTTCAGCCATTATTAATTATGTACTTAAAAACAGTATCAACTCATTTTATAACGCTATATTGTTATATTATTAGCGAATTTCCATAGGAAAAATGAGCTATTGCAGTGGCCCTTATGGTGAGACTCAAGGTCGGGAGTAGCAAATGAGCACCGATCATGGTCCCCAGAAAACGTTTTGGGGTGTCATTAAAATTCATATATAAAAAATGTTCATTGTAGGCCTAACCTAAAATTATATTCAGTTTTTGATCCAAATCAGTTGTTGATCAAAATCAGCTGTTTTAACCTTTTCATACGAACAGCTGTTTTTTGTGCCCATGATAAAATCAAAAGAAATCTTTCTTCTTCTTCCTTAAGATTGACCTTCCATAAGATTAACATTGAAACTTTGAGGGCCACTGGGGCATAGCCCTTATCACTAAGGGGTATGAAAAATAGATGTTAGCCGATTCTCAGACCTACTCAATATACTCACAAAATTTCATGAGAATCGGTCAAGCCGTTTCGGAGGAGTACGGGAACGAACATTGTGACACGAGAATTTTATATAAAGAAGATATATGTGTGTGTGTGTGTGTGTGTGTTCGTACTCTAGCGGTCGCATTTTAAGTCCAATTTAATCCAAATTTGGTACACGTGTTGGTTGTCTACGTCGCTCGGAAGAGTTCGTTAGCCAAAAAAATCCAACAACCGGAAGTACGTTTTTGACCGGAAGTAACTATTTTTTGAGATTTTTACTACGAGAATGAAATTTTTTTAGAGTTTTTTCTCAAAATATAAATGTAGGATGTTATTCTGCACATTTTGTTTTTTTACGCGACCTTATAGCTTGCTTGGTTCCCCCAAAATCGAACAAAACGTAAAATACCATAAAAGTTCCCTGTTCGAAGCCAAGTGGTGAAAACTCGAGAGGCCACTAGGCGCAAACAAATTCTACTAATATATTGCGTACACACAGACAGCTGTTCAACGCCTTCGTGAGTAGACCTATTTCCCAAATTGTTGGTTGAAACCCTAAAACATAGGCATATAAACTTAGGAATAATTTTGGAAATTTGCTCAACACACGTCAGCGGTCCAGCTGCGTGGTCGAATTATTATTATTATTGCATAAATGTTATATTATTTTAAAAGAAACTCCATTTTCAGTACCTAACTACTTCGATATTTTTTTATCAATTATTATTCAAGTAGAGATAAGCACCTAATAATAGAGGAAAATTCAAATAACAAGGCATACAAACGAAAACAGATAAAAAGTCCCTTTCTACCAAATTCCCCATTCCTTGCTTTTCTGCCCCCGGAACGGTTTCTACAGTTTTATTGCGAATCTCCAAAAACTTTCTGTTTTAGCTTTAAATTTAACTTGAAAGGGACATTCCCGCCAAATGTCACTTCTATAGCTCAAACGGTTACCAATATATTTAGGTCTAGTAATTATATTTCTAAAAGTGTTATCTACGATAGTAAAATAGACACCGGTATCCTAAAATTCTCTTCAAATGACTTGAAGGGAGCAGGCTTAACAAATCTAGTTTTTTTTTAGTTTGCGTATCAACTTAGATAATGTTATCAACTTTTTTAAAGGTCACAAACAAAAATATTGTTGAAATTAAGGGTCGGCTCTAGTAAAACAGAAAGCAACCTGCGACTGTTTTAAAAAAATACAAAACTCTTGGGGACAAAATTCTTCATCCGAATGACTTGGTAATTTTTCGATATAATTAATATAATAGTTACAACGTAAAAAAATATTTAAAATCAACCTATAGCGGCGGTAGGTTACGCGTACATTGCTCAACCTAAATCCATTTAAAACCCGCAATTGTTCAAATACCGTTTTTTTGAATACCAAACTCTTGGGGACAAAATTCTTTATCCGAATGACTTGGTAATTGTTCGCTATAATTAATAGTTACAACGTAAAAAAATATTTAAGATCACCCTATAGCGGCGGTAGGTTACGCGGACATTGCTCAGCCTAAATCCATTTAAAACCCGCAATTGTTCAAATACCGTTTTTTTTTTAAATACCAAACTCTTGGGGACAAAATTCTTCATCCGAATGAATTGGTAATTGTTCGCTATAATTAATAGTTACAACGTAAAAAAATATTTAAAATCAACCTATATTGGCGATAGGTTACGCGGACATTGCTCAACCTAAATCAATTTAAAAAACGCAATTGTTCAAATACCGTTTTTTTAAATACCAAACTCTTGGGGACAAAATTCTTCATCAGAATGACTTGGTAATTGTTGGCTATAATTAGTCTAATAGTTACAACGTAAAAAAATATTTAAAATCACCCTATAGCGGCG
>JAGFPH010000176.1:862052-888973 GCA_018207615.1 Philaenus spumarius | reverse complement strand
ATCAAAAGGGATAACTGGTACAAGCAACATTTACTGAAGTAATTTCATAAAGTGGAGGAGGAAGAACATTGTGGAGAAGAGGGAATGCCCCGGCCACCCCGGATAGTACAACCATAAACCAATCTAATTATGTTAATATTGTGTGCTTACACAATTACAGACATGTCATTGGTAGCCTTGCAGAGTTGCACCATCTGAAAAAATGTTCCTAGGCGACAGAATTTTTAAGGCAACCCTCATTGAATCTAGTTTGAAACTCCAACCCAACAGACAATAACCATGCTCGCAACAATAAACTTTTAACTGTGTGAACATATATGAGAAGACAAGACATTTTGTTCGGTCAAACTGTACTAAACTTTACTATTGTTTATTCCTATTAAAAATAGTAAAAAAATAGGAACTTTTTATTGAGTTGCTAATAAAAAGTTCATGGACATTGTAACACTAACAGCCATGTAACAGAAAAGCTATACGATGAAAAATAAATCAGCAGTTTCCCATAGTGTCTAAAAGCACAGAGGTTTGGTCTAAATAAATAAAATGACGCAATACATATATAATAATAAACATTTATAATTTTTATATATATATAAATTCCTTTATGACGCAAAATAGTTACAGTAGAATCACTTTTAATAAATAAAAAAAAAAATAAAGAATAAGCAGACTATAAAAGTAGGTAAAATAAAAGCAGACTTAAAAAATATATTAATGTATAAACATATGTAACGTGTGAGAACTGTATAAGAAGTTGTTTAAATAAGTTGCTAACGCCAAAACAACTTGGAACAAATTCCACCCACGTTCCAAAATACTAACACACACACAACTAAACAATTCACTATCTTCCCCAGCTAAACGCTAAAAGTTCGGTCAGTCCTACTAAATCAGAACGTAAGATTAGCTAGCTCCTGATTGGCCGAACAGCTACAGCTAGGTGCAAGTTTAGTCTAACGGCGCGCCGGAAAACACACGCTAAACTTGCGAACTCACGCGCCAATCACAGCTCGCTAACGCTCAAGCTGTGGTTGGCCATTTGTATAAGTAAGGCCACAGCAAGGCCTTGACACAGTCCGCTGCCAGCTCTCTCCGGAGACACTACTCACCACCACTTCTCGACAGTCCGCTGCCAGCTCTCTCCGGAGACACTACTCACCACCACTTCTCGTCTACAAGCTGACCAGGGGGAAAGGAAGAAACGGTTAAATAATTCAATTCTAAAAGGTCTTAATTCAATTACGTCGCCCTGCCGCCTTCTCTGCTGTCTTCAGCTGCCGATTCGCCTTCGCAGAAACTCGCTTCCCGTTAGGGAGATAAAAGGGCAGGAGCCCGGCGATCTAGCAGTGTATCCGCCTCCCGTTAGGGAAATAATAAGGCAGGAGCCTGGCCTACACTGCTAGCAATCACCTCCCTCCGGGGAAATTAAAGGGGTCTGGTCCCCGGTGATTTTCTACACGTCAAATTCAAAGGGTCCGATAACGATTCAACCAACTTACCCCCCCACTACCTTCCTAACCATCCTTTCAGTCTTCCGTTACTCCTTCCCCTAAATTTATCATCTACTTACCGTAATTTTCTGTTCACAGGCTTTTTGCACCATTCTACAACCCGTACGTAAAGGCCACATCTGAGCCTACGTCAATGTACGGTTGAAGTGAACAATTAATGAGGACAAGCAGTGATAAAACTATAAACACTTTAATTAGGCAAAGACAATCCAAAAGCAATCAAAAATAAACACATGTATAACAAGTCACAACATCAGCGTATATATCGAGATATGGAAGGCCTAGCACAAATTGGCCTACGTGCGAAATTGCACGGAACGTTCTGGAAGAGAGGTACGTTTAACAACGTTCCAGAGAGGAGAGGAGAAGAGAGAGAACTCTAAGATGGCGAATTG
Source organism: Philaenus spumarius (assembly GCA_018207615.1). Taxonomy (NCBI): domain Eukaryota; kingdom Metazoa; phylum Arthropoda; class Insecta; order Hemiptera; family Aphrophoridae; genus Philaenus; species Philaenus spumarius. Next base: position 887,067 of record JAGFPH010000176.1, on the reverse strand, counting down.
ACTGTGTACAATGTAAACGGCAGGTACCGTGAAATCTAACAAAAGTATGGTTTTTTCTTTCAAACAAGAATAAGTTGCATCTAAAAGTAAAGTGGAGGTGTTTTTTGCGATTGTGGAGATGTAATAAGTAAAGTTGAGTCAGTGACTTCAGAGAAAAGTGAAGTTATAAAGGACGCCATGTGTTACAATGAAAATGCGCATTTAGTTTCGAAGTACTTTGTGTGAATTGAGTGTTTAAATAAAAATCCTAGGTAAAAAACAGTGCATCGAGTTACGCAGTAAGTAATAGTGGCCATAGGACATACATTTTTTTAGTCTGCTGACATAACATTTTTAATTATTCTCACAAGTAACTTCATTTGATTTTTTATTGCGTCATCTATTCTCAAGCTAGGGCTGACAAAACTTTGTATAATTTGTAAATAGTTAATTGATTTGTTTGTTTAATTGTTCTGTTATGTTGATATTTCTTGTTGTAAATATTCATTTTTTAAATATGTCTGAGTAAACAAATAGTTGTCTTGCCGCAATGTCTTGAATTTCTTTATTGAGCCACGAATATCCAATTAGCTTGTACTTTAGCAGCCAGATACTCACCCCTGAGAAAATTAAACTAATTTAATAAATATTTTACAGTAATTGATAATTATGGATAGACAGATGCTAATAGAGCATAAATGAAGTTATATGTGGATTATTATAAACATTACGATTATTATTATTATTTCTTTTATTATTTTTGAGTTAAATGAAGGTGGTATCAAGGTTTTTGTAAGTAAGGTGAATTAAAGTAAGGTGGAGCATAAGGTGTAATTCTACGTTGTAGTTAGGGGAGATATATGAGGTGATGAGTTTTAGTAAATGGTGATTTTTGTTTATAGAGGTAAGGCAGCAGGCCTAAAATGGTGATTTTGTTATGGAAGTAAGGCAATAGGCCTAAGAGGTGTTTTTTGATGTATTAAGGTATTTTATGAGCGACGACTTCTGATGATAAGGTGACTAAATAAAAGAGTGAGGAGAGGTGTTAATAATTACTGAATAATCCACATATAGCATTTTATTTTTGATTTGAATATACATTTTTTTTATTTTTGAAACTTTACCGAACCCCAAATTTTTTTTAACACTTTATACTTATAGATATTTTTATTTTTTGCAACGCTTATAGTTGCAACATACAATCAGGCCCCTCTTTAAGCATTTCTCTTTAACTAGGTGATATGTTTATTTATCCAATACAATTAAGTTTAAAACTTAGTGGTTTAGGAACAGTTTTTAACCAAATGTATTAAAAATTAAATATAATAATTCAAATAAAAGTAAAGACAAATATAAAAACAAAGCAAAAACAGTTTTAAAATTAAATGATAAAATTAAAATAATAATAACGAAAGCAAATAAAACAATAAAATTTGAAATGAAGTTGCTGACAACTCTATACTGAACCAAATCCATGTGCAACATCCGACTAAGTATTACCAGCAGACACGAAGGATTTGGGAAAATAAAACCGGTTGTCATAGCATATCTGTAGCCACTACATAAATATTCTTTAGTTTACTGTTAGTGATCTGTAACCTTGACCAACATTAATTGTGATCAATGGCCATTAACTGTAACTGTAAACCCAAGTGCCCAAAAAGTTGCAATTACTTACCTTTACAAGCATAGCCATCATAAAAGTTACTAAAATGATCAAAGAAAGACATTGTGGGTTCAATCTGATCAGTTCCCTCTGGAATGGTACTCGTGGACTCTCTGTGACTACGCGATGCATATCAGGTAAGTAGCAGATGTAACCAATAGCAGTTAAACTGAAAACAGATCCACTTTGAGTAAGTATAAAGAACATTGCTACACAATTTTGTAGACTAATTTCAAGCCATACGGTAACATAAAGGAAAACAGACCGTTTTAAAATGAACAGAACTCAGTTGATTTTGAAGAAAAATATTTTATTCATGAAGAGAAGGTGTCTTAATTTGATTTAATATAGACAATTATGAAAGGTAGACGAAGAATGATTATAAAAACATTTGATTTTTAAACGGTTGTGTTTATCTCTTATTGCCCTATTTTACATCATTCTCTTCAGAATTAAATTCTCTACAAGTTTTGTTTAAGACGTTTAAGTGCTTGTTATTCATTTAACAAAGTTAATGTACTTCAAACCTTGTTTTTCGAGATTGAATTTTGCGTATTTCGTCAGATATATCAAAATTAGGTAGTTACAGACGTCGGACACATTTAATTAGTTTCTTCATCTCATTTTGCATAAAACCTATTCAACTAACAACTTTAATTAACACCCTACAAATTTCTATGTATGAATTCATTTCACGGACGGAGCTGAATTCCAGTGGAAATCTTTCGCTAGCTGTAACTTAATAAGGAAGCAATTCCGGAACAATGTTTATATGAAATTTTATACTTATTTTTAGCTGTAAATCAATTCCTGAAGTATTATCTGTTCTTCCCGAAACACCTTGTATGTCAATATAAAAAAAATATGTCAACTTTAAATGGGAGAATCCTTAGCATATCACAATCAGATTTAGAAAATACATCGAAGAATGCAAATTGCAGATAAATCACTCGACAATACTTTAGATAAACTCATGTAATTTCTATCTTATGGTCTTGTACAGTCTTCGAGGATAAACATCTGCCCATTACATACGGATGCGGCCAAGACACAAGAATTCAACTAAATCCTGTTGTTTGTGATTAAAAGTTGGTGTTTTTTATTTCAAATGTAACTTTTGATTTAACAGGCATATTTTAATCTTCATCGCTTTTTAAAAAGAGAATCCAGTATCAATAATAATAGTTGAATCATTGACTATCAAATAGAATAAAATTGACTTACTTATTTTGCTAAATCCCATAACATAATGAAAGTAACTTAGTAAGCTTCATTAAAACTGACAATATAGTATAGTCAAAAAACTAGCTGATTTTCCTGTGCCATAGTCTTAACCCCAGTTTAAGTTTACTATCGATGTTAAACGAAACACAAACACAATATTCAAACTTAGAGTTGTTTATATCACTTGTATTACACAAATTGCTAAAGAAATATTGGATACAATGTTAACTTCATAGAAAATTATCTAAACTAAATTTTAAAAACGTCTACAATTACAATCAATCTATTTATACTCAACAGTTAGTTCTAATAAAACTACATAAAAATAAATACTTCGGTAAAGCTACTGTACTAACCATGCGGCTGAATATATTAAAAGTTTCTTTTAAATTTTAACAAGAAATTAGGAAACTCCAAGAATATAAAATTACATGATAAAATAAAAATGGTGTTTATACACTGGTGTATAACTGTGATGCAGCTTATGTAGGACAAAAACGTTGCAATTTCAATTTTAGGCTAATTCTCCAAGCGCTTAAGTCGCAATTGTGATCATTATAGATCAGTTTGTAGTGCTAAAGTTGCATTTCCAACTTTTCTACAAAGGTTTTTTAAAACGTGCCTCAAGTATTAATTTTTCATTCAATCTGAGAATTTCATAAATGGTTTTGTCAGAAATCAATTACTACAGTATAGTATAAAGTTTATAATCGATACATAAAAAAATTTAATCTTTGTAACATTGTAAAGTCAGCTATTTTAGTTCAGACAACTGTATCTGTGCTAGACGTGTTTTTGCTTCTTGTAATGAACCACAATAATTTGTTTGGTAGAGTAGAGCGTTACGGTTTTACATTTTTTTGTTCAGCATGACATGTGCAGCTTTTGTATATCTTGGAATTTACACAGTGACATTTTGAAATTATTTTTAGTGGGAGGATATCTGAAATATTAATTTTTAAAATGTGCAAAACAAACAGCTGTGAAAATCTAGGATTTAAGGTAAGAAAATATATTAAGATAACATACAAAATTCATGTTTTTCTGATTATAATGATATAATATAATAAGTCTATTTTAAATTTTACTAAGAATTTTAAACATATTTTTTTTCAAATAGACATGCAAGCTGCCTTAAAAATGCCTAGCACTGAAGAGTGTTATAGTTGGAGGGTTAAATACATTGGCATTTGGTTATAGGCTACAAAATATTCATCAAATCAACGTTGCAAAAATACTTTGCTATTTGAATGTAACTAAGGAAATACCTTGAAATACAGAAGTCAAACACTTGAAGACAGAAGAACGGCATCAAGTAAGAAGGTTTGCCCTTGACGGCTCCATATACCATCAGCAGATTAATTAAAAAGGTGCAAAATGTGATTACCACTCCTACGTTCAAATCCCCTGCAATGACAATTATTATGATCAACAACTTTAGTGGAAAGTTAACAATTACAGATTGATAATAAGAACTTTATTTGTCAAAATTTATGTAAAAAGGGTTTTTGTCAGTCTGACTAGGCTAGATTATACCTATACTAGGGGAGACGCCTTGCTTATATAGTTTTTAAATAAATTTAAAAAATCAAAACACCAAGGATGTAAATAAAAGATGTAGAATAACAAAAAAAATCAAAGCTAAGACTGTAAAATAATTCAACAGTACAAACACTGTCTGTTTACATAATACAATTTGTAATGTTACTTTGAAATCCATCACCTAACAAGTATTGTGTAGCCTAGATTACAGTATACACCTATCATAGTTACAGTGCAGTTAAAAGAATAACTTTAATATTAAAATGTCCATAGGCCACTACAAATATATTAGACAATTATATTATTAATTTAAAGTATTATTAAATTAGTAAAACATAATCATGAGTCATTTAAAATATGTTAAATTGCAAAATAAACCAAGAACAATATTCCCCTCTAGACTAAGTTAAACCCTAATTCACATAACATAACACATGATATATTCACTGCACAAGCCAACAGAATTAATAACACAATCATAAAAAATAGTATAAGATGAGATATTTATTCATCTCCATTTAAATATCAAAATCACCTGAAAACAAATGTAACTGAATCATAAGAAAGAAGGTTTTAAATAATAGTTTAAGAAATAGTTTTCTTAAGGCAAACACTGCCATATTAGTTGTTGAATACACGTTAAGGCAAAGGACTGCGTAGAATGTCAATGCAAACCATTATCAACATAGTTACAACATTATTTTACATAAGAAAGAAATAGATCCCTTTAGAAATATAAACAATGTTTGTTATACAATTCTGAAATGACCATAGAATACAATGTCAAAATCAAACATTTAAATCCCATAGCCTACTTAAAAATAATGGTATTAAAATAGTGAGATAAATTTTATAAAGTAAAGTTCCTGTGGACTTACATTTGAACACAATCTCAAAACAAAAATATAAACCTTACCCATGACAAGATAGATTAAAATGTAAAAAGAAAATATTAAATAAACAAAATTAACAGGAAGTAATTAGAAATTCTAAAATGTGAACATTTATTATGAAACCTATAACTTACAAGTAAATATTCACAAATTAACTAGTGAACGCAGAAAGACAAAGCTGCCAGAAGACGATATCTACTTGAGATAAGACAAGCTAGACTGACTTCAGGAGCCAATCAGTGAAGAGCGAAGACATGATACTTGGTATAAACCGACACTTTTGAAAATAAACGCCAAGCTATCATTTGATATTTGAATAGTTGTAGTTGTGTTGTTAGTGAGTTCAACAAAATTTTAACTTGAGCTACTGAAGTGAAATAGATATTAAGTATGACTGATAAGTATTGACAACATATAAGTATATAAATAAAAACAGAACACAGTTTAAAGTCCAGTTCAAGTTTAAATTTTATTAACATATAAGTAGTTAAACTAGAGAAACTATCTTGAAATATTTATTTTACAAAATTTAATAAATTATCTATTTTATAACAGTCCAAATTCCATTAAAATGCAAATTCAAATAGCCGAACTATCATAAAACAAAGACTTGACCTACATTCATTACTAGGCCAATGCAATGTCAAAATGCAAACATTCCAACCTAGCTTGAATAAAAGAGTAATCTGATATAGCCTAAACTAACAAATTATAGAAATGTAAACCTTCAGGAAGCTTAGAAACTAGCCCAAACATGCAAATGGCAATCCATCCATGTACTAAATTCACTTTTAAATAAACCATGTACAATTAGACGTAACAATAACAACATTCATATGTCAGGCTCCCATATAACCTATTGAAAAGTAAACTTCAAGATTATATCCCAGTTCACATCAAACAATCGCTCCACAAACACAATCACATATCATATTTATTTATTCAATGCAACTTTATTGTATTCCAAATATTATCAGAACCATTCCAGTGGTAAATTAGATTGAAATTATAAACATTGATCTCGACAACCAAGACATAAACAAAAACACCATGTTAGCATTATTACAGTGTTCAAGATGCATGCGATTTGTTACTCAGATGTAAAAACAAATGTAGACACTGGATAATTACAAAAAAAATTTCATAAGTAAATAGTAAGAAATTACATAGGCCTACTTAATGCCCTGAATGTTAATGTTTATTTTGTTAGAACTGATATTAGAAATTATTGCTGTACGTTTGTAAAGATAGTCTACTAACATTGTCAGACATAGTCTTAGGAGTTGAATTGTTATGTCGCAATATTAAATAAATTCCTTTTCAATTAAACAATATTTTGGCATCTAATAAATCTGTGAAACCATGTTATGTGTACCGTTCTGAGCAAAAATTTGTAAAAATATGAATAAATCAAAAGTTAAAACAAACACTGGAACTATTTTGACTCCACGACTTTCAGGAGCAAGAATCGTTGATAAATAAGCCAGCGCAGAATCCAAAGAAAGATTACAACGCCAGACCGAAAATCGCAGTGCAGCAAAACGAAACCTGGCTGAGAGAAGCAGATATGGACAACAACCGAAGCGGTTCTTTGAATTTGGGGAAGACTGCGTCTTTTTGAGAGAGTGATCGTCCTGACGCCATGTAAGAGAGTTGAATGTTGATGTGCTCCGTTAAAATTGTAAATTTAAAACTTTGAATGTAGTAAATTCAGTGAACTGTACTACAGAAAGAGGTATCTTCTGTATATCTCAACCTTTTTTGAACATTGATCTTTAAACTATATATCATTTAATGGTTAAACTTTCTGGACCTTACAATTTCAAGAACTGATAACAATTTAACGTTTAAAATATATAGAAAGCCCACAACAACAGACCAGACAATTAATGCTTCGTCGCACCATCCAGCTCAACAGAAATTGGCAGCTTACAATAGCCTTGTACATCGACTCTTGACCATCCCTAGTTCTGTGTTGGACTATAACCAGGAGTTACAAATAATAAAACATGTTGCCGTTGCCAATGGATATAAAACTGCTATTGAAAAACTCATTTGGAAGCATAGAAACAAACGCTCCATAGCACCTATTTCTAATAACTCCAAACCAAGTTACGTGTCAATTGAATACGGAAATATGTTAAATTATACAATAAGAAATATAATGAAGAAATATAACATGATCACCACATATAGAACGAGCAATAAACTTGAGTCTATCTTACATCAAGCTAGGCTTTAGAGTGGTCCCGCAATTCCAAACAGGCATATATAAGCTCAAATGTAGCGATTGTCCCAGGTTTTACATAGAACGTCCGTTTTACATAAAGATATGGGGCCCCTACCAACAAAAAAACTAACTGCCTCAAAATCCAGTTTTGCGCAGCACCTTAAGGTCAATTAATTGTCATTCATACACGAGTTTTAATGACAATCTAGAAGTAATGCATGTGTGTAGCAAAGAACGAGTTATGGATGCTACAGAAGAATTTGAAATATATAGAGCAACGGAATTTCAGTCCACAGTGTCCACAACTCTCATTTAATTCAAATATGTTATACGACACGTTAATTCAGTCACTAAGTCCAACAAACATCTAATATACAGATAAGACATTGAAGGACAAAACCTGTACCAGTACCGTCTCAACAATCCAATGTGCACGTTGCCGGAATAGTGCGTAGACTTTCCGCTTATTTTAATTTTTTACGACTTCCGCATGAAGTGAAATGTGTATGTTTTATGTGTATGTGTCTGTGTTTTTATTATTTCTGATGATGGGTGAATACCCGAATCTGCAGTAGAAAGACATTACCAAAATAAGGATTAGTAGACGTTTAGTTATACTGAAATTATATATCATTTAATGAACTTTAGAGACAATTATTAAAATACCAACGCCAACCCTATAATTTTTAACTTCATCAAACAATAGTAAATTTGAGATGTGTTTAACCGAAGGCCTACCCGAGATCATTTAATTAATTAATTATATAAAAAATATGATAAATTAAACATTGAAAATTAACCTTGAGTCGCAAGACTGAGCTAAAGCCTTAAATTCAATACTTCAAAATAATATTTATAATTACAAGTCTAATTATAAAATGACTTCACAATGTGGGACACTTTAAGGGAAATCAAAGATTTAATTATAAGTTACCAATTGAGTCAGCAAAACTAATCTTCATATTTACTTATTGAATTACCAACCATTAATTTCTAAGAATAATATTGACTCATTTTCTTTACAAATTTATTGAATATTATCATCACAAAATGTATTTTAACTTATTGCGTTTGAACCAGCATGAGTTATCAAAGCCAGCATGAGTGCCCCTCCCTGAGATCATAATAAACATTTAAATAGAATTAAATGTTATAGGAAAAAAGTACAATTAAATATTGAACTTACTTTCATTAAACTCAATCAGAATAATTTGTAATAGTTGTTAAAATCAGAGGACAATAAATTATCTAGTGCAACCCATGAAATGTGCATTTAAACTTATCTATTGTTTTAGTTTCGCTGAAATTACCTACCTTAACCCTAGAACTGGCATGGTTAAAGCTCAAATTGAAAAGCCCGTTTATAGCGCTTTGCAAGCATATTTTTAAAAATTCGCCAAAAATAGTAAATGAACCCCAATCTAAAAGTGTTCCATAGCTTTTTTGTAGAAGAAACTTCAAAGAATTCAAATATGCCACTAAAAATTAGTTTCTTTTGAAATTGTAAAAGTTGTTAGCTTAGAAAGCGAAAAATGTTCAGAAACGGAAGGAAAAAAAAGAACTTTATGCCTACATAAAAAATAGTAAAACATTTTTGTAATTTTTTTCAAAATACACAAAAGTTTTATAATTTAGTTCTAAATAGAAATATGTAAAAATATATTTCAATTTCACAAATTTTAGTTCAAAATAACATTTTGAACGTTTTTACTACATAACCTGCAAATCTTGACTAATTTCAAGTGACTAGCTTAGGCCAACATATTTTTTACCAAACAATGTTTTTTTTATACCAAAAATTCGAGAATGAAATGTAGAATCGAATAGCATTCTACCCAGTTTCAAATAACTTTACATTTTGTAATGAAAATTCAAAAACCTCAAATCGGCAATAACCTAAAACTTAAATTTCTATAGCCTATGTTATTTATAAACTTACCGTTTTATTACAACACCGTTATAAGCCTAATTTCACTCAAACACAATCTACACTTATTTATTTATACCTAAAACACAATATAACACTATTTTATAAACTGTAATAACCATAAAATAACACAAAACAAATGTCAACAAATGAAGTCAACTAGACGGCTGGCGTTCAATGAATTGTGTTCACTCCAAAGCTTTGTTATACCAACCTATGAGATCTAAATGTATAGAATTTTACATAGATAAAAACTGTGAAGATTTCTGTTTATAACCATATATTGTACATTTTAGGGATATATCGAATAAGACTGTAAGAATCGATTCTAAACAGGCTTGCGTATTGGCCAAATATATATGACCAATTACAAGCTTTTACCGTATATCCTATAGAACAGCTGTTTTCAGAGTAACATGTGATTTGAAGACACAGTTTGAAACAGAATCGTCTGCTAAATTCAATGCTGTAATGATCTTCTTCATAAATAACTTCTGTGAGGAATTACAGACCGTTGAAAATGAGACAAAGTCTTGACAGTATACGGCGTTCATTGACGCGTGAATCATAGGTGATTTAGGTACTACAATTTTGAAACAGTGATTACGTATGTAAATATGTGTTCTACAAAAAAGTTGTAAATACAAAAATTATAGTTTAATTCATTACCTTTCCAACGGTACCGGTTTTATTACGATTAAATCATTTTAAGTGGATATAATGATCGATTGTGCAAATTCTCGCAAAGGTTCGAGCGGGTTGCGTTGCCCCTGAGAGACTGCAGTCAAAACTGCAGTCTGCCACTTTGAGGGTTAAAAAAACTTGTGTGTGTAAATTTAACTGTTTGTGTACTACAGAGTTTCCCCAAAGCAGAATGTGTTTTATCTTTCTGCAACGGTTGATGGTAAGACTAAAAACTTTCTGCGAGTGCTAGCGTTTTAGTAATAACTTAATCATAGAGGTTTTAGGCTAACAACAAACGAGACACCGGTGTACGGGACACTGTCCAGGTGTCAGGGCCGCTTTTCCGAATAGGCACGCTAGGCAGGTGCCTAGGGGCGCAAAGGATTTGGGGCGCCAAATTTTGAATACGAAAAAAAATAAAGAAGGTGGAAAATGATACCGTAAGGTAACTGATAATTTATGAAGAAGAATGTTTAGGCCATGAAACTCCTTACGGCTGCCGGTTGCCAGTCCGGGACACGGCGGGTCCATAAGTGGTGGATAATGGTAGGACTCTCTGACTCTCCAACAAAATCAAAAGAATAGTAATGATAAGAGCCAACGGAAAGAAAGAGAGTTAAGGGAAATTCCCTCCCGAACCAAAACTGGCAAATTAAGAACTCAAAAAGAAATGCTCTGCTGGGTTTTTTGGACCCCCTATTATTTGATTAGTATTCCATATCTCCCATACCCCCCCCCCCACCCCCCCCCCCCTGTATAAATCAGATATAAGGGGCGCAATTGTTTGAATTGCCTAGGGCGCTAGAGAGGTTAAAAACGGCTCTGCCAGGTGTCCCAGCTTCTCGCGGGGAGTGGCACCGTAGAGCCACATAATCTGGTAGCGTCGCGCTACTCAGTGTCTCATCTGTTGACACACATTTAATTGATAGTACATTTAGTGTTCCGTACACTAGTGTATCGTACACAGGCGTCTCGTCTGTTGTTAGCATTACAGTTATATAAATAAGCAATTCATACATGATCAATTCTTTGTTTATATTGAACTAAGTAATTATTTTAATTTCTATAAAATACTTTATAAAATTATAAATGCCTTAAAACTTCTTTAATCCTTAATTTAATTTTATATATTCTTTTACTGTATTTTGAAACATGGCAAGGATTCATTCAAATCCTCTTTGATTCTCCTTACATCTTTGGATGTTACTGTTTGGGACATGAATGTATTTTTTGAGACTGGTTTGAAGTGGTTGTAGTAGGTATTGAGTCCCGTATTTCTGACACAGGGCAAAAATAACCATTAATTCAACTAGGCCTAATTATTTGTAATAAATACAATCTCAGCGTATGCCCGCGAAAAAAATCGATACCCGAATACAATTTGTGGCAACTGTATAAACTATAATTATTGAAATATTATTTAAAATACAATGACGATTGTCCACACAAGAATACGACGTCCAAATATTATTAGCGCTAATTTTACAAAACGCAATTTAATATAGGCTACAACAGCGTATGTCCGCGAAAAAGCTACTCCTGAGAACAATCATTTGTTCTTGTTTCTATGAAATACCGGCGTTAAACCCTAATTTAAAATACAACGGCTAAGGTCCCGAAAATGTTGTTTAGATGACACTTGTAAAATTCGGAATAAGTGGAAATTAAATGTCACTATTTGCAGGAATGAAAAACAAATAAAATAAAGGCACGTCGTCGGGACTCCCACAAAAAAAAATCACGGGATAACGTAAATCCCGAAAATTTCCAAAAGGTTTTACCCCTAAAACAAATAGAATTATTATAATTTAAATACTTTTGTTATCAATCTATAACATTTTTAACTTTTCGTCACAGTAGACACCCTAATTCTATAAATAGACATAAGAAACTAATCCATGAGTGGTTGACCTTGAACCTACTTTACCTTCTTGTGTACAACTAAGCCTTCTCGTGAATACAAATAAAACAAAAAGCGTTTAGGCCTACTTAACAAACGAAACAATTGCCTGAACATTTTATTAGGGAAAATATCTACATACATCAAACTAAGAAAGTTTTACATTTGTTCCTACTGATATTTATTGTCAAATGCTGAATTGGGTATAAATGCAGAGAACGTGATTTCAAAATTTACAAATACCGGACATTACATTCAAAATACGGAGAACTGGCAAGTCCGACAATGATATAAACTGAGTATCTCTCGGTATCGAGTTTCGGCTATGGTTTTCGATACCGGTACCAAAGAAAAAGTATCGGCGGTATCGATAATCGACCCATCCCTAGTTTATGACCTGGAAAAAACGTTTATTCTATACGAAATCTTTCTGCAGCCCCTATTTTTGTTCTGCGACAATGTCGCACCGTCGCTCGATGTTCTGCTTTGGGGCAGAGTTTCATCATTATTATTACGACCTTGTCTATTTTTAGGTATCTTCCTAATTGAAGAATTAAGATCTAACTAAATAGTAATTTATAAATATTATAGAATACAAAGAAAGTTAATAATAATTTGTTAAAACAACACTAAATGTAGAACTCAATTATTGTAATGTATGTGATTTTATAAATGAGAAAATAGCTAATGAATGGAAAAAAACAAATAATATTTATAATAATCAACTAAATATTATTTTCCAAATTCTATAAAGCAAGACTACCATAATTATTGGTCAAGGGTAAAAATGTTTGTTAAACAGGTAGTAGAAGGAAATCAGGGTTATTATTTATTTAGTAAAAAAAAAAAAAACAGTTTGTCAACAAACACAGTTGACTCTACAGAACTTGGAAGCAAAGGCAGATAAATTTCCCATGTCTGTGATGTACGAAAAGTGTGTGTGTACTGTGATAAAGATGCAGTGACATCCATTTTGCTTTCTAGAAACAAGATAAGGTCGGTTCATCTCCGAGTCTGGAACAAGTCGAATATGTCTCACATCTCGTTGAGTGTATAGTTAATAATCATCGTAAGAGTGATTTCCATTTAAAATAACATTTATATTTTAAACATTACGTCTTTGAACTTAGAAGAAGTCGGACATGTTTTGCATCACCGTTATTTTCATAGAGTTGCAATTGATATTTCGTAGTATAAAAATAATATCACAAGAGTGTTTGGCGATCAAACAATAATATATGAAGGACATATTTTGTCGCAAAAATTACATTTGTAACAGAAGGTATCTATGCCTGGTAGAGGGCAGATGTACATCTCGACAAAGTCTAATCATGAACAACATTGAGTTCATCGTAACATTTCGAGTGCTAACATTGTGTTGTGTAGAGGATATTTTTGGTTCATGGGAGGATGTTAAAGAACGGGTAACTATTCAATTTTAAGATCTTGCAAGAATATACTGCACTATATTTTTCTTTGTTGTCAGTTATAATTTTTGCTATTAAATTCAAAATTTTGTATATTAATTTCAGTATAAATTTCTATCAAAAATGCATCATCAAAAGTAAATAATTGACTGTTATGTTTGTTAGATTATTAATTTAGGAAACTACAACTTATTACCATAGACACTCTTTCTGTGAATAATCAAACCATACAATTGATTTAAAAATGAATAGATTAGATAACATTTCATAAAATAATTTTATGAAATAAATAATAAAATAGCGACCACATGAGAATGCAACATTTGCATGCAGTCAAAACTCAGTTTTACGTGTAAAAAGTTGTTTCGGCACAAATTCAAGGTGGTATTAGCTGAAATAAGAGCTTTGTCATTCATGTGTTGTCACAAGTGCTTGTTTTCACAGATCTGTTCAATTTCTTTGGAATCATAGTTGATGCATTGCAACATGTTGATTAACCTAAGGGGTATGTCGCAAGTAACTGATATGACTTCGATAGGGAACATAAAAATAAGAAAAAATGTTCATATGAACATATACTTCTACCAAACTGGAAGTATGGCTGAAGGTAGGGTCACTTCACTCCCAACATGTTTCGTTAAAACTCATTGGTAATATTTTTTCATTTTGTTGCACAACGAATTGAGTTTCTGTTATAACAGGAGTTAAAATGTACAAAGTATGTAAAAATATTACAATATTACTTTTCTCTTTATTGTAATAACAAGTGTCTTAATAGTTCAGCTTACTTTTTAAGAAAGCAAATTATACTTACGATATTCAAATGAACGATGGCCAAAAGAGTCTCCACGCAGTGTATGAGGATGCAAGGAGAAAGGTTTATCCGGAGCATGTCCCAAGGAGAGTTGTATGTCTGAATCCATGCTGTTTTCAAAATCAACCTCACTGAGTGGTGTGGGCAACACAGGTGGTACGTTGAAAGTTTGTTCCAGACCAGGGCGAGACATTATCTCTGGATGGCTCAACAGAACCGCAATCACTGATAACGCTAGCACGTGCAACATCTAAAAAAAATCATGAAAATAAATAACTTCTTAAACACATGAACAGTTGTACCCATAAAATGATAAGACCCATATTATGATTTTTAATACAAAGCGTGTTTGTATCAATTGCACGCAATCAAACTGTTTTGATCAATTTTCGTTCAGAAAATAGGTACATGAACTAATACTTACTGATTTCATTGTTAATGTCATTTCTAGGTTATTTACACATCCGTAAAAAGACACAACTCTTATGCCCGGTTAAAAGAACGTCCATTAAATTGTTTAATGGAGCTTAAAAAATGTTATTTCTCTTTAAAGACTTGTTAGACATAAAACTGGGTTGCATGTTGTAATTTTCCAATACAATAACTCTTTGTGATATACAATCGAAAGCTTTGCATAAATCAATTAGGCACATACCAGTAACAAGACTATTCTCAAACGATGCTAATAAGTGATTTACAAGAGTTTCAACGACCATGGCAGTCGAATACTTAGGCCTAAAACCATATTGGTGCTCATATAGCAAATTATTGTCTATAAAATAGTCATATAGTTGAATAAAAATACATGATTCTATGGTCTTACTTAGTATAGGAACTAAAGCGATAGGTCTATAACTCTCAAGAAGATTTCTATTTCTCTTCTTATAGATAGGAATTATTTTTGTTAACTTTAAGCAATCATGAAATGATCCATCAGTTAGAACCAATTTAATTAAATATGTTAGTAGTAACAATATCACACCTACAATGTGCTTCATGATAGAATTGGATAAATCATAAATAATATCTCCTACATGAGATGAACTAAGCCTATTAACAAGACCAAGTACAGTTTTAGTATCTACTTCTTTCCATATAAAATTTCTATTTGGAAGACATGCTGGTTTTTCAAAGTTCGTCAAAAGCTCAATATAGTTAGAGTCATTTGAAACATCATTAACAATACCAATATTCACAGAGACATTTGCAAAATAATTATTCAAAGTATCCACATCTACAGACACTGACAATTTAGGCAGTTTACTGGCAGATTCTGCTTTGACGATACGCCAGGCAGCTTTATACTTATTATTAGAGTTATTTATAATGGCATCATTTGCAGCAATTTTTGTATCCCTAATGGCTTTGTTAGATACCTTTTTAAATGTTTAAATTGTTCTTTGTCCTTGAGGACACCACTGAGCTTCCACTTATCAAATAATATCAAGAATATATTACACATACTTGCTATGTGCAAGGTAAACCATTTTCTATTCACTTAACATTCTTAAGTCTGTCTCTGACATTCAACAAAGGACAATTCAAATCATTAATACTGAACAACTGAGACCAATCTAAACATGACAAGCTAATCTTAAAACTATCCAATCTAGGTAATGTGGTCAGATGTTTTGTAATAATATTATTAGGCCTACTGCTGTCAAATTTCACACTGTTCTCAAGATACCATATAGTCCATATACCAGCATGATCTGAAAGGATATCTTGATCTAAAAGAGAGCAGTAATAATATTCAGATAATATGTTAGTTGCTAAGTTATCCAAACATGCTTCATTTCTGGTAGGTTTGTTATTTGTACAATACAAGTTTAGTGACCTATGCAAATTTAAGAAATCCTGAGATTCAGACTTTTCCTTGTCCAGAACATCTACATTAAGATCCCCTGCAAGTATAAAGTACTTCATTTTAATCCCGATTAAATAATTTAATAGCTTTTCTAGATTTTGTAAGAAGAGCTTTATATTTGAGCTCGGTGTACCATATACTGAGACAATAAAAAAGTCAGATACCTTGTCATCATCAGCTTCACATAAGAAATTTACACTTGTCTTAGTAATATAAATTTTTCAAACTTAATATTCTTCTTAACATAAATGGCGCATCCACCATAAATCCTTGGAGCTTTCTGCAGTAAAAAACCGCTGGGGAGAAATCTGTGGGTGCATAGAAGGGAATCTCTTCTTCCGCCAACCAGTGTTTGTTTATACACAAAATGTCCACAGGTTGTCTGTCAAGGACAATCTCAAGTTGTCCAAGTTTATTTCGAATGGACTGAAGGTTTATGTGTGACACAATCAGTTTGTTCAGCAGTCCAAGACTACTAACCGAGTTTAAATTAGCACCGATTTGTAGATCGTTTCCGGGCCTGTCCCAATCAAGATTTAGACCAGATCTATCAAAGCTTTTTATTTTCTCTTGTGAAGTTACAGGAGATCGAACCCTCTCAATTAGTTAGCTTTTTGGGAAGCAGTAGGTTTCAGGAAAATATTTACGAATAAGAATGCCCTCCGGCCAAAAATCTGCGCAAAAATCCTGGATAATAATCCTTCACTAACTTAAAAGACTTGTACGATTCATATCTTGTATTTAACTCAATACATGCCACATCATTTATACACTCGTCATGAACTAAGGTAAAACATTATCAACAGTAAAAACGTGATAAAACACCCAAGACCTCTTTATAACGGTTTTTAACCCAGTAATTGTGTTATCACCTTTAGAGCCAATTGTAATATATGTGAGTTTAAGGGAATTAGAATAATAAATAAGGGCGTAACGTAAAAGGAGGGGTATTGCAAAGTTTAGATGATTTATTCAAATTTAAAATAACATTTCAATATTAATAAACATAGAAATCCAAAGGGAGAATACAGGCAGCTTTGTTTTTAATTAATATTAATCACTTAATTTTTGTTACAAAAGAAAATTACAAAGATAAAAGACAAACATAATATTAAAATAGGTTTGGAATAGAAATAGATGACGTCACAAGACTATAGCCTCAAAGTCAAGGTGTCGAACAATATATATTACAGGTTCTTAGCCTCAAGCAGGTCTGAAGTAACACTGAGTTTCTGATAGGTCGAAATTGATCACGCGAGATGACGTCAATGCACGAACTGATGCAAGAGACGATATCGCGTCGCTTCACTTGGACAGGAATCATCGAACAGTAAAGACATGTGTCTAGTAGGTTGTAAGTAACGCTCACCTACTAGTGAAAGTTTGCGGTATTTTTTGAAGAAATATGCCTTAAGTTATGGCGAAGTTTGTATAGAGATTGTGCGATCACGTGAAAACGATAATGGCGAAGATCGGACAATATTTGTAGGAGTTAACAAGGTTTGGAACTTGTAAAAAAAGGCAGCGTCGTTTAAGAACCAAAATGGCCGGCAAGTGTTAGACACTTATTGTTGAAACGAACTGTGCTTTAAAGTGAAATAGACAGTGTTACGTCGAAAATGTAGAACAGTGACAGTGCTGAGGCCGAGTATTCAAAATTATAAGTTTTTCTTTTCAAAAAATTCAGATATAAATTAAAGTAGATTCATTTTTTTTTTAATAGAGTGCACTATAAATTCAAGTAACACAAAAAACGTACGTAAGTAGAAAATTTCAATAAAAGTAAGTCTGCATTTAATAGGCATTAATTTCTATCAATTGTTGTATGTTTAAAATAAATTTAATAATATTAGGAGTGAATGTCTGAGTGATTATTTTAAAAAAGGATTAATTTATGGTTTGCCAACTTTATTTGATTTGTTTTTCTTTGTTTGTTTAAAAAGTAGAACGGGGCATTAAAAAACTAATGCCAACTATTATGTTTCGTTAATTCGATTCCTTTCCTTCCTGGCAAAGTACTTCATGGTAAAGATAAACCTTAAAAAGAACGTTAAATTCAGCGTAGAATTAAGATGGCGGTGTGTATCAAGTTTGGCGGCCGCAGTGACATGGTTTTGGCGGCATATTCTCTGTGTGTGGAACACAGAGTTTATGCTTCTAAGATGCGTCGCCCAGTAGTTGCCAACTGAACACACAGATATTATAAAACATACCATATGTAACAAAGATTTAAACGTCAACTGTGGCAAACACAGATCTATCAGGGCTATAAGGTATTTTCAATTTTGGGGTTAGGTTTGATTGTTTTTGTTGTGCTTAGAGGGATAATAATTAAATGAATTGAAGTAAAATTAATAAATAAAGTAAAATACATAAATTGAAGGTATAAGAGCACAAATAATTGTTACATAGAAAGGAATATTTTTTTATGCAAAATCAATTTAGAAAAAACTTGTCAAAATTCATTTTATTTTTTATTATTATCAATAAATTTGTTTTGTAAACGGCTCGCATGGCGGCAGCACGTTACACAATAGTGGGTTTGTTTGGTTTTAGATTAGTTTTTACCTTTTTGGTAACTTCAGCATAACTTATCATTTAATTTTTACTGCAGTATTGCTAGACTCTGATAAGACATCACTCACAGCTTCGAAAATTACTTCCTCAGAAAGTCCAACACCCTTGTTTCTCAAAACATCATCATTCACTGAGTTTATAGACATTTTACTATTTGTTCTTCTATTCAAAGTTTCAGACCTTCATTAAGTCCTCTCAATCCTTTGAACTCAACTTGGAATCGTCTTGAAGTTGTCATCCAGACCAGTCAAGTTGAGGGTTATTTGATCAACAACATCAACCTGTTTACTACATTGAACATTACTGTTCGTAACTGCTTTGGTTTTTTTCTGGGAGAAAATCCAGTTCTCGATTACATGAAATCTGGACAAAAGTTTCTTTATATTGTTGACTTAATTTCAGTATTGTCTTCCTTTACTGAGCCCAAACGGAGAGCTAATTCCTTGTTATTGTTAGTCGCGGACTCAAGTTCAGTTACAGTTACATTCAAGATTGTACTCAATTTCAAGTCATTGTTACTTTTGGTTTTAGGTTTGTTCTTAGAATTCGTCAGCTGGTCTTCACATGAATCACAAAACCATTTTATTTTATCTGCTATCTTATTAATCGCGTCATACTTAGATTAACACATCCAATTTGATACCAGCAATGACAGTAACCATCATAACCAATGGTACAGTCATTAAGGACCAATTCCTGGCATGCTCCACATTTGGAAGCACTACAAGAAGCATTTCCAGTTTCATTCATCATAAATAGCCCTTGGAAATAAGCACAAATATAAATTATTCACTAATATATTGTTCCAAGTAGTAAAACATTATAGGAATAATAATGTCTTATAACTATTATGTATCCCTATAAAGGTTAGTCAAAATAGCTTGCTAGTAATGTTGTGCATTCTCATATTAGCATATCCGCAACAGTAAGCTTGCACAACAATGTCAATATCAATCAAAATGTTTATTGGTTACTCTACAAAACATAAAAATCAATAATTCCAAAGTCCAAACAGATTAAGATGGAATTAGTAGTCCTAACTATAATAACTTTAATGCAAACATTTGCTTAGTCAAAAATCAGTTTATTTCATTTAAGTGATTTATCTTGATCAAGCTTGTTAGACTGAGGTTGATTTTGTCACTTAACACATTAAAAAAAGAAAGTTGGTTAAAATTGTTTACAGATTGTAAAAGCTATTTACTTTACCTTTAATATAAGACACAGTCAGTTAACACAAGGCAATTTTTACCACAAAATAAGATCAATTATTGCGGACACTATGGTGGTCCACATTTATATGGGGAAAACAAAATTATTTTTTACAACTCCTGGCACCCTCTTAAAAGTTTAGACTTGTTTTTATAAGCATTTTGGCAAAGTTTCAATTTTTTACTCCTATTGGATGATGATGCTCAAGAGGTCAGAAGTTTTATGAAAATTGCGAATCCGGACAATTTTGTGACTTATTAAGCATGCCTTTTTTTATTAACTGTACAGTTGGGCGTATTATTAAATTGTTATACTTGTTCATCCAAATATGTATGCAAAGTTTTATTTGCCTTTTAAAACCAATAAGTGGTGCCCAAGTGGCTCAAACTTTGCTACTCTTGGCCAAATTTCAAATTTTGCGTTGCTACGGAAGGAAGTAAAGAAAAGATTTTTTTTTCAAAATTTGTCATTTTATTATATTATAGGCCAAGTTAAACTAACAAAGTATACAAAAAAATCAAAAAGCTGTCCATTAAGACTTCAAAGGGTATCTTATATAAGACAATTTCAAAGTTACACAATCTTAAAGATATGGGGTAGAATTTACTTTTACAATATCTGCAAGCCCTCTAAAGCTGCTTTTTTTGTTATTTGTGTAGGGATAGCTTTCCTGTTAGCCTCAACAACTTGTAATAAAAATTGTTTTTCATCTTCATCTTTAGTTAAGAGTTTGTTAAAGTCTTCAAAGAGTTTGACACTTCTTTCGGCTGCATCATTTACTACATGAAGGGTTTTGATTCTGCATTGTCCTTTCTTGAAGTCCTCATCTTGTTTCCACTCTTCAACCTCACGTTCTAAGAATGTTGTTTTGATATCCAGCTTCTGAAAAAGTTCTTTTGATCTACCTGTGGCAAAGAGAGCGAGTGTTGGTTCTTGGTGGCTTACAAGTTGATCAGTATCACCTCGAACCAGTCTTTCTTTTGAGTCCAAAGCCATATTGCTTACAATATCTTTTTTAATACATGTTGATACTCTATCTGAAAAAAGAGCAATACCTACTAATTCGTCTGAAAGATACCAAAGATGGTGTTTCAGCACATCACTTGCAGCATTGCTTATTTCTTCATCAACATCCTTGTATTTTTGTAGGTCGAGCCACAGTTGTAGGTCATTTAAGGGAGCCTCGGCTGGAAGAGGTGCTTGAATCCAGGCCTTGGTGTAAAGTAAGGCTCCAAAGGTAACAAAACGCTTCAATTGGCTTTCTTCTCTCTTAGAAAGTTTAGAAACATCTTGCTGGTTGCGAAACAAATACAACTTCAAGCCATAAATAAGTTTCGCCATCCATCTTGCATGGTGCACAGGCCCAGGTGATCGCCAGTGCATTTTTTTTGTAGTTTTACCTAAGATTGTCAGGGTAAGCTCAACAAGTTCAATATAATCATCTCTTGGTTGTGACTTCCAGTTTTCTACTTCCAATAAGTATTCCAGAGTCTTCTGTTTAAAAACACTAGCGTTGCAATCAGTTTCTAAAGATTGGAAGTTATCTCTATCTATGCCACCCCAGACGGTTTTGAATCTTTTAAACAAAGGTATTTCTGGTGAGCTGGATGGTCCAAGGCAAACTGAAAATATCTTGGCTAAAATCAACTCCATCATGTGGTGACGGCAAGCCAGCCAAAGTAACTGTCTTCCCAATTTGTCTTCCAGAAGAGTACAAGCTCCTTTTTTGAGTCCTGTATTGGCTGCAGTTGTATCAAAGCACATGGCTTTTACTTTGTCTGCTAAACCCCATTGCTGAAGTTGAACAAATATTGCCTCAGCACAATTTTCTCCTGATCCACTAGCAACTTTGGGAACTCCAAGAAGTTTTTCTTGTCCATCTCCTGTAACTAATATAGGTAGACGGTCAACTGTTTCAGTACCAACAATTTCAGGCAGTATCTTACCATCCCAGTGAATCACAAGAGGTTGATCAGGTCGAAAACTCTCTTTTATATTTTCAGCTAACTCTTTTCTTGCCTTTTTCCTCTCTCTTCGTATTGTGCTTCTTGAAATTGGTAAAGTTAGATGGGCCTTACGCAATACGGGAATTATGCAAAAATCTGTTCACTTTGGTAAACTTTAGCAGCAGTGAGCACCATCTTCCTGTTGGATTATAAACCTTAAATTCTTTTCAACATTATATTAGAGGTTATTATAATAAAATAAAAGGGTGCCTAGTGATGTACCATCAAACTGGAAACATATCTAAAATTGTAATTTTGTGCGAAAATTGGCAATTTGCTTTATTTTAAGAGGCATTGAGCACCATCTTCCTGTAGGTGTAAAAATCTAAAACTTTTACAACATCATATTAGAGGCAAGTCTAAAAAAATAAAAAGGTGCCTAGGGCTGTAAAAAATAAAAAATGTTTTTGGACCACCCTAGCGGACACACACACAAAACATATCCAGCACCACTTGTATCTCCACTATACTCTTCTCAACTTCTCCATTGTATACTTAAAGAAAAATATATTAAATAAAGAGGCTCTATTCAAAGAACTTATGCGAGCATTTTCTTGTTGAAGAAATGTCAACTTTGCCTTGATAAAGGAAGGGATTTAAAAAAATATATATTAAGCTTAACCTAGGCCTACAATATATTGTGTCTGTTTAGCCTCGTCTCTTTGTAAATACTTTTGTTATTGACAGTTATTTATGAAATATTATATAAAACCATTATTCACTACTATCTTAACATAGATTAAACATTTTAGTTATATAATTATGTTTTAACCTTAAAATTATAGATCATATTTTAGCCTGTACTTAAGTAGCAATGACCAGATTTGCCAACCCAGGACACTTAGGGTATAGTAAGCAAGCAAACCAAGCGGGGGGGGGGGGGGGGGCAAATTTTTGAAAATGACAAAGGCAAATGGCACTTTTATTTAACTAAATTTAGTATAGTTGTAAATTTGTTGTGTTATTCCATTTTTTATTAAAAATTGCATTAGCCCTACTTATAAATATTAAAGAAATTATGATCAAAACACATAGGAATCACATCAATTTTATTTTATAAAATACTGATAGCCTACTGTTAGACTATAGAATAGTACAAGTTTACAGATTTTTTTTACACATACATACATCCTAAGATAAATTATTGCCAAAATTAGTAAAGACAAAATTTTAGCTCAAAAACATATTTTATAAACTTCGAGGTACAATTGGCTGTCCTAAAGCTAAGTTTATACTGAATACTTTGGTAAGGTAACACAGCCTCCTTATGTGCATGAAATAAATCAGTTAATGTTACCTCATTACTTTTGAAAAAAGATGTTATGTTTTGCTGAATAGGCTGCATTACCCTACCTGTTTTTTTCCTGTTTATCGGTTTTAAAATGATCTTCTATGTTACCTTGCCTTTTTTTGGCCACAGAAAATTCAAAATTGCATACAGTAGCCTACACCGAACTCTATCTTCACTGTTACCTACTGTTTTAAAAACATCAAACTATCTTTCAAGTTTTGGTTGTTAAAAATACACTTTCTTTTTCCCATAACACCACTCCCAAATAATTAAGAAATAACTATTTAAACGTTGAAACACATACAAAGAATTACAATTTCAGAATGACAGCAATTTAACCTAACTTATTCAGTGTAGGCCCTATGTTTTTTACAGTAACGATAAGTTATCGTCAATAACGAGCATCAGCATTTAGCGTTCTATTGTCTGCAGGTTACAGGTGTGCCAACTGTTGCTGTGGAAATAGACCTTGTTACGAAATATATCTAATTGTGAGATGAAAATAATATGTAAACAAGGCACAAAATCGCCAAACTCACTATAAACTACAAGGAAATTTGAATTTTCTTAAAAACTTTTGAAAATCACAGACCAAACACAAGACAAGGGTTTAAAACAATAACTGATCACCCTAACTAACCAACTGGTCAACTAAAGTGTCTGTAGTCTAAGTAGCAGTATATATTTATTACTGTATCTGTAAATAGATTTAACTGCCACAGACCTTTATTAAAATAGTTTCAAAGGTTAGGCAAAACAACAAACCCCAAAACTTGTATGTTTTGCCTAATCGGAAACACAAACTACAGGGTTACTCCAAAACATAAAAAACAAAATTTTTTAAATCCAGTTATATTTAAATGTATTCTGATTGGTTTGTGATGACAGTTCACTATTTCGGCTAGTTAAAACATGAGTAGATTAAAACTTTACTTACCAAGTGCCATATTCCAAAAAATATAGTGCCAGTGCGTACGTGACAGCAAAAGCAACATTTCCAGTCATTTCTCCTCTCCCTGAACTTAAAATTGCACACCTGCATCCTCTGCATTTAGATGAGTCTACTATAAAACAAAAACAACAATAACGATGAAAACTTAAGCTTAGTTTACACTAGCATGTAGCAGTGGCGTCACTAAATCGAGCCAGTTTTAGTGTCATGCCACTAGAGGTTTACACACAAAAGTGAGTGTTCTAGCCATGCCACTGTCAATGGCAGGGTTGTTAGATGGAGACAGTTGATTTGTTGCACAGAAATGATTTTGTAGTTTTTGTGTGATTACCTTTAAAATGTCTGATTATATTGAAAGTGTTCGGATTGTGTTAGGAACAGTGATTGATGCGGTTAGTGAAGAGTTATTAGACGAAGCACGTGACATTGTGAACGGATTAAACCAAGGAAACCTAGGTCCTGTTGAGAAAGGAAATGGATAAGTAGAAGGATACATTTTGGTGCATCAAAATTGTTAGAGGAACTTGCTGCTGAGGATAATCAAAGCTTCAACAATCATCTAAGAATGTCAGAAGAAAAGTTTGAGGAGTTACTACAACATGTTACACATTCAATTCAAAAATCAAATACGAAGATGAGGTTGGCTTTACCAGCTAGACTAAAATTTCAAATTACATTGAGGTACCTGGCTACGGGTGACTCGTTTGCGTCATTGCAGTACATGCACCGTGTTCCTAAGTGTACGATTTCAAAATTTCTACCACAAGTTTGTGATGCAATATTCGAGGCTCTGAAGGATTACGTTAAGGTTAGTTTTCAAATTT
>JAGFPH010000176.1:833798-847052 GCA_018207615.1 Philaenus spumarius | reverse complement strand
TATTACGCAATTTTAAGAACTGTTTTTGGCCCAAACCTATAATTTCGTCCGTGTTAGCCCTACGTTTGTTTATAGTTTTCAAATTAAATATTGTCATCGTTATTTTTTCTTTCTTTTAGTCTTGGTGAAGGTACAATCTAAGGCAAGAATCACATTAATAAGTAGGCCTAACTGAAATAATGAGGGAAATTAATAATGCAACCTGTTTTTCGGCTTTGAATAACTTAAACTTGAAAATCTTGAATTGCCTAACCTCAAAATCAAATAAGTGTAATTTCGATGTTAAATTGTTGTTAGAGACATTAATTTTATTATTAGCTTTCAATTGAAATATAAATAAATTAGTTAGGAAAGTTTTAATTGCTTCGCTTATTTTAAAAAATCAGATGGTAATAAATGCATTGTAAAAATCTGAAAGTGTAACTTTGAAAATATTTCATTTGTAAAATTTATTCATTGATAAAAAAGGCTAATAATTAACAACAGGATAATAATTTTGCATTTTGATTTAGGCCTATTCATTGTTTTATTTTTCGTTTTGTTATACTTTGAATTTTTGATATTTTAATTTATTCATTAAGTTAGGAAAAATTTCAAATTTAGCTTTAACAAAATCATTTTTAAGATTTTGCTTTTCAAACTGAATTGAAACCTAAAATCAGTTGAGAATTAAATTAAACTGAACTGATTAAATTAAATTAGTTAGTAATTGAACTTCAAAATGTTTTTTTAACTTAGAATTGAACAAAGAAAATAATAGTGCAACTTGTTTTGATATAGCTTTATTAGTTTGTAATTAACGTCAGTAGGCTACTTAACTATCGGTATAGGCTAGTAAAAAATGTGATAGTAGGCTAAATCATTATTTTTTATAGGTTATTTCATTTTAAACAACTTATCTGCTTTCTAACTACTTTTTAACATTTAAAAAGTTGTTTACGAGGCCTTTATGAAATCAAACAAAAGGTTTTATAAATATTTTGAAAATAAATTACATTATACTTTACGGCAGATAACATTACTTTTAGGAAAAACATGGCGGCCGCTTTCATGTGGCCACACTGTCTCTATCTAGTCACTGTAACTACTAGTCACTGTAATTACAGTGACTAGATAGTAGATAGAGACAGTGTGGTCAACGGACGTCTTGTTTTCTATTAGCTGCGCCATATTGTTTCCATTTTTCTGCTTACAGTAATGGTATTTAAGTAGGAATTAGTTATTTTCATGATATTACTGCGGTTATTTCATTGTTTTTCTTGCTTTTTTGTATGGTTTTTCCTAGTTTATGATTTAATTATTAAGTTTATTATATAGTTCAGTTGTAATTTAGTGTTAACTTAGTGAAAACTGAAATTACAGTCTATAGATAACTGGCCCTTTTAGTGGTTTTGACAGTATTAAAGAAGACAAAATGTAAAATAGTGATGTAAATAAAGTTTGTACGCAATTATTTTTCACTGTATATGATTGTATTTATTATTTTCACTCCTCCCATTAACCTTCTTTCTGGCAAAGAGTAGCCTAACATATTTAATAAGTTATATTATATATCATTGTACTCAGGAGATACTTAAGATTTATTTGGTACATGGTTTATTATGTCATTATAGTCTACTTTTATCTCTTATCACTGTAGGCTAATATCAATTGCTTGTGTGCGTGAAAACTAAACTAGGCCTACCTATTTCTTTCTGTAATCGCCTATTTACAAAATAATGTGGTAGTCCTAATATATTTTTGTTTATAATAAATTAGGCTTCGTTGTATGCCTTTTTGGAACATATTTTGTTTATTTTTTAACCTTTTAAGGTAAAATTTACAGTACGCCTACTGGCCATATTTTTTTCTTTTCAATAGCCTACTTACTAAATAATGTGTTTACTATATTTTTGTGTAGGCCTATTCGCCTATTTAGAATATATTAGGCTTCATTTTATGCCTTGCCGGAAACATATTTTGTGTTTTTATGAACTTTTTTACTCTTGGAAAAACTAATAGGCCTACTAGTTTTTAGAAGACAAAATATATATAAAACAACGCACAAAATTGCACTTGAAGTTATTTTTGGGTAACATATATAAGTTATGTATCCTTTATAATATAGTTTAGAAACCCTATTTTTGCATTTTGAAGTATTCATACATTTTTTAAATACGTAAACTTTTGCATTTTGCCGAAATTTTATATTTTTCTCCCAAAAATGTATTAATGTATGTTTAATTGTTTCTTTTAAAACAGATTTTTACATTTTCTAATATTTGATTTATAATTTTAAAAACTTTAGGTGTTTTTTAAAGGGCCAACTTTTGACATTTCAATGGGCTAAATGTACCACAGTAGTTTTGTTCCATTTGTACTAAACTACTCAAATTGTTGTTTATAATTGTTAAAAATTCAACTACACAGAAATATAGCTTGTACTTTTCTGAAGAAGAAAATGAATGTATATACTTCACTAAAATTAATTGAGTCGTATAGTTCCAAAACCTGCCTTTTATCACAAAAAATCAAAACTTGAGATATTAATACCAAATTACAAAATGGTGTTAGCTCTACAAGTTCTAATTCTTATTTTGTTCCAAAAAATTGAATACTGGTTAAAAAAACAGACAAAGTTTGAAGTTTTTTCCAAAAAGGGTCTAATCGACAGCAAGTTCATTCCAAAACCTGCCTTATTTTTTCCATTCCAAAAGCCGCCTTCTCCCATTAGCATTAATTATAGTAATGTGCAAGTATGTTCCAAAACATGTCTATTTATTTTCCTCTCAACCAAAATTTGTGACTATAAAGGTGGATTTTTAACAAATGTTATATAATAATAATCATGGGTTTTGTTAGAGGATTTTAAGCGTTTTGGTTTCCTACACTGATTTTGAAAAAAAAACAGGAATTCATGTAAGTTCTTGACACAACCAAAACAACAACAGTGATATTCAGTAACCTTACAACAGCTTATGGAGTTTGAGTTTGTTTGTTAAGTTTTACTATTTAATAGTCTAAGATGAATGAAATTAACGAGCTTGAACTTGAACAAGCTGTGGAGAATGTACAATTCAAGTTGTGAGGACACATCATTGAAGACAAAGAAATCATTTTTTCAGAAATTATGTGAATTTACATTTCAATATTGGATTTGGTGCTCCGGCTGTGGATGCCTGTTCCACTTGCATTAAAGTAGAAGAACAATTAAAGTTATCCAAAACTGATGGAGAAAGAGTAAGTATTATGACCCAAAAAAGAGTTCATACTCTTCGCGCCAAAGCATTTTTTCAAATGTTAGGTGAGAGTTCAGATGATACCATTGTCATGTCTTATGACTGCCAGAAGAACCAAGTATTGTCTAAAGTTGCTGACCAAAAGGCATATTACTCACGTCGTCAGTTGTACTGTTACAACTTCACAATTGTAGACGGATCATCTCATGATAAACTTACACGTGATAACATTTTTAGTTATGTTTGGTTAGAATGTGAACACCAACGAGATTGCTATTGCAGTGTTACATGCCCTAAAATCTAGAGTAACAGGTCCAAATATTAAGAGGGTGCGATTATTTGCTGACGGTTGTGGGAGCCAAAACAAAAACTCCATGATCATAGGAATGGCTTCAAAGTGGTTGTTGGAAAACGCTCCTAAAAATGTTCTCAAAGTAGAACTAATATTCCCTGCAGTAGGGCATTCATATATGCCTCCTGATCGAGTATTTGCCCTCGTTGAAAAAGAAGTCAGAAAAAAGGATACCATCATTCAACCTCAAGAGTACAAAGACATAATCAGCAATTACGCTACAATCATTGAGCTTGGAGGAGATGATTGCCCAGTTTCTGACTAGAAAGAAGCAGTCCAGGAAATACAAAAACCACCTGCCAGTTGGCATTTTAAGTTTTATCCATCAAAGAGGTTCATTTTATGCAGAAACAAACACCAAAACAAAGTGTTAGTAAGAGGTGAATCGCTGTACCGAAGTGACACAGGAAAGTTTATGTCAATTACAAAAAAAGACAGGTCAGTCAGTGAAATTGTACCTAAGTTGGTAGCTTCCCGTAATTCTGTTAAGCCCGCCAAACTGAAAGATATTACTGCACTTCTAGAATGTCACTTTGGAATAAATTGGAAAGAAATACAATATTTGGCTTTCTACGTTGACCTTATTAACAAAGGGTCTGAAAATATTTTGGATGACGAAGAATGTCAACAAGAAGAGGACTGTTTTGCAATCAATGAAGAATTAATCAGAGTTTAAATCAGTGATTTTGTGATAGAAATTGAAACATTTTTACTTTCTCCCCCTATACCATAGTATATGGAGAAAGTATTGTATTCGTCAAAATTTTCGAGTTTGAGTTTTTGGTGGAAATATCCGTTTTGGGCCCCCCTGAACCTAAAAAAGTGGTTTCGGAGTGATGTCTGTGTGTGTGTCTGTATGTGTGTCTGTGTGGATGTTATCAGACCTAGAGACTAAACCAGTCGTTCGATTTTGATGAAATTTGGTATGGAGGTACTAATCCACGGTATCTTTAGGCGCTTTTTTCATTTTTGTGAATTTTGTATTTTTAAAGGTAATTTTCCCATAAAAACCCTTAAAATAACGGAAAAAACAACTTTTCTCAAAAACGGCTCTAACGATTTTGATTAAAATTTTATAGTTTATTAGGGACCTAAAGTGCTATAAACTGCAAAATTTTAATCAAAATCGTTCGAGCCGTTTTTGAGAAAAGTTGGTTTTTCCGTTATTTTATGGATTTTTATGGGAAAACAACTTTAATACAAAATCACCTCTCCTACCCCACCCTACAAGTCACCGTGAATCTGTTTAATAATTTAAATATGTTTGTGAGAAAGTATGTGCCAGTTCCTGGTACCGTTTATTTATTATTAATATCTATCAGTAATATTTTTACCTGTGTTCCTAAGTATTACGGTCCTAACTTACTAAGTAATACGTGTGTACCTAAGTATCAAAGTAAAGTTCTTAATTTTTAAGATGACAAATTTTATTCCAAATACAGTCTAATCCCATGGTTTTTATTCCAAAACCTGCTTATTTAGGGGCGTGTTCCAAAACCTGCTTTCTTCATATTTAGCGGTTTTTGTTCCATAAGCTGCCATATCCAACTTAATTTGTTCCAAAATCTGCCTTATCCAGCTGGGTCTATTCCAAAAACGGCTTTACGCCAATTGCAATTCCAAAACCTGCCTTATCCATATAAAAATATTTAATTTAAAATTTATTACAGTATTTAGGGATTTTGGTATTATTTCACTTGATTTTGACGATTAAACATGATTTGTATATATTAATTGGTCAAAGGGCTTCAAAATAATCGTAGTGAAACAGAATTTTCTCCCTCCTGTAAAATTGACTTTTTTGGATGAGGTAGTTTTTGGAACTATAGGACTCAATTAGATTATATAGATGTTTAAATGATAATTTGCACGAGTAGTAAAAAAGTGCCAGCCGGTATTTTCTGTATTCATTCATTTAGTGAGGAAAATATATCGAAAAATATGGTTTATCCTACTTGACAATTTTTGTGACAATGTATTAATCCAATTGCATAAGAACAATTTTGAAGCGGAAATTGGAGTTAAATGCGAAAAATCGTCCATACGCTAATATAAACCCGTGTTGAGTTGGAAACAATATGGCGGCCAGCGCTCGTTTGCCACACTGTCTCTATCAAGTCACTGTAATTTTATTGTAATTACAGTGACTAGAGAGTCTCTATCTAGTCACTGTAATTCTAATTTAGTCACTGTAATAAATAAAATTGTAATCTATTTTTCTTCACACCATTAAATAAGAATAAAACAAGACAAAATAAGTGGGGGATTACAATCTACTTTGTGATAACTGATAACTAAGCCTTGTAAATTTAATTTTGTGTTTTCATGACGTAGGCTATTGTATTTCTTTAATTTTTGTTGATTTATTTATTCAAAATAAACTAAGAGCGAGACAAGTTAGTAATATATTTTTAAAGTCTTTCTTAATTTTGTATGGATTTCGAATTAGCTTAAATTTAATATAAATTTTATCCAAGAAATTTAAGAAATTTACGTTAATCAATAAAAATTATAATACTTTGGCCTCATTTCAAAATGTTTCTTGTTAATTCAACAGATTTGTGTGTTTCTATTAAGCTACCGTCACCATCATTATTATTGTTGAAAATTAAGAGAAAGGAATTACAGAAAACAGAAAACAATTTGAAAAGAGTAATGACAACAAGAGGGTTCAGTAGGTACGAAATCTTCAACACTATTTTTACTACGTGTTATATCACGATTATGGAAACACTAAAAGATATGTCTAAGGATCAAGAGAAAGGAAATGTTACAATAGCTACTGCTAAGGAACTTGTTGCAGCCGTTCTGTTCTAAATGTTATCAACCGTGACGGCCTGCCTGCAATCTGAGACTATAGACTATGGCAGGGAGAGTGGGGTAATACCGTGCAGCGGGGGCAATACCGTGCACCGAGTTTTTAAATTCCCTAGAGGGAGTAATGAACGCTAGGAAGTGCAGCTACGTAGCAGGAAGAATGCGAAACAGATCAAGACATTTCGGGAGCTTGTAGCCTTACGCGAGAGTCAGTGACGTAAGGTTTTGTGATTTCACCAACTTTTCTTATTATATCTCCGACTCACCACAACTGAGGTAACTGAAAATGTTATAAATGACGTTATTTAAACTAATTGTTTTGAATAGCTCATTTATTGAGCTATTTTTTAACATCAAACACTAGCAATTAAATTTCTTTGCTTTTAGGTTAGGATTGAAAAATTGGTGTCATGTCGTCATGGGCAATATTGTGCACGGTATTGCCCCATTTTGTGTTTACTTTTAACTTAATACGTTTATAAGCCCCAAAGCAATATGAACATGAACATAAGTGTATTTTAAGGCGAACATGAACGAATTGTAAATTAATGATAATCAGATAAGTTAAAAGTCACTCAAATCTGAAATATTCTACGTTTTTTGTTTATTTTATTTCCTTCAAGAAGAGGGCTTATGATTTTTTTCTGTAATTTTACATAAGCTAATTATTACATTCTACGTATTTCAATATTAAAATAAAATGTCTTGCTAAATTTTGAATATTTTGTTTTATTTCCACTCAATTTTTGCCGTTAAAAATGTTCCACGGTATTGTCTCTTTATAGTTCACTTGCCCCAGCCCTTGTAGTGGGGTGAGTTAGCTGAAAAATAGTTCACATCTGGCAACCAATGCGCCCCTTCGGATTTAGATAGTACATGGGTAGACGAGTCTAAAAAGCCCGGGACACAAATTTTCCTGGCTCTCTAGTGGTGTTGATGACGTAATCAATATGGCCGCCAAAGTTGGGTGTGCCTTGATTATACATAATCGAGGCTTTTTAGACTCGTCTACCCATGTAGGCCTACTATCTAAATCCAAAGGGGCGCATTGGTTGCCAGATGTGAAATATTTTGGTATAATTTTCAGCTAACTCACCCCACTGCTGGGACAATACCATGCAATGTAACATTTTCATAAAACGGGTTTAACAATCTAAATCGGTTAGATATTTCAAATTTGGAGAAAAGATTAAATTTTTCACAAAATGAGATGATTTTTTACTTTACTTGAATTTTCAAATTAAATATAAACAATAAAAACCTCTTGCATGCACAGTATTACCCCGCTTTGGTATAATGCCCAAAGCTGATAAGGAAAAACTACAGAGTTTGAGGAATGATGAGCAAAAAAAGTAGCTAATATTCAGTTTTTAATTTCTGTGCGATAAAGTGTGATATGTAAATCTATACACCTCTGATCTATTCCTTCTGTCTTTCTATAACCTTCAAATAAAATGAACAGCCAACACTTTAGCGAACAGTTATAGTTATAGGCCTACAGATTTAATTCCAGGCCTACGTAACCTCAAACACAAACATGCGTGTCTCGCAGAACTTGCATGCGGGACCTCTATTATTATACAAGCCTAAACAATCAGGACTCAAATTTCCTGCCATAAAGTCGATCGTTCAATCGTGACTCAGTTGCGTCAGAGTTCAATTTCACTGAAACTTCCAAATCGAACAAAATAATGACTCCGAGATGTACATTTTGTAAACTCATAACGTGTGTGTTACCAGTTACCACTTACTTTTATGTATTTCTAAACATTTCCTAACTTTATGAGGGGAATCAGAATGTAAAAATAATTTGACCACGCAGCTGAACCGTTGACGTGAGTTGAGCGAATTTCCAAAATTAAATTTATATATGTTTTTGGGTTTCAAACAACTATTTGGGAAATCGATCTACTCACGAAGGTGCTGCCAGCATGTGCCAAATATATTGCCATCGGTCGCCACGGTAAAAGCCGTGGAAATAATTCTGGTACTTTTACGGTATTTTACGTTTTGATTGTTTTTGGGGGAACCAGATGGGCTATAAGGTCGCGTAAAAAAACAAAATGTGCAGAATTATTTCGTATGTCCATTTTTTAAAAGAAAATTTTAACAAATTTCAATTCTAGTACGGAAAATTTCAAAAAAATTTTATTCCGGTGAAAAATTTGGTCTACCGAACTGGTCAATTTTTTTGGCTAACGAACTCGTCCAAACGACTTAGAAAACCAACCTGTGTACTAAATTTGGACCAAATCGGACATAAAATGCGTCAGTTAGAGTACGTACACCTATATACATGGTACTTTCGGTCAAAAATTTGGTCTACTTCTGGTCAATTTTTTTGGCTAACGAACTCATCCAAACGACTTAGAAAACCAACCTGTGTACTAAATTTGGACCAAATCGGACATAAAATGCGTCAGTTAGAGTGCGTACACCTATATACATGGTACTTTCGGTCAAAAATGTATTCTACTTCCGGTAAATTTCTTTGGTTAACGAACTCGTCCAAGTGACTTAGACAACCAACGTGTGTACCTAATTTGGACCAAATCGGACGTAAAATGCGTCCGTTAGAGTGCGCACACATATATAAATAAACTTACTTCCGGTCAAAAATTTGGTCTACTTCCGGTAAATTTTTTTGGCTAACCTACCAGTTCAAGCGACTTAGAAACCCAATGTGTGTACCGAATTTGGTCCAAATCGGACGTAAAATGCGTCCGTTAGAGTGCGCACATATATATACATAAATATATACATATATATGATTTTTAATGACACCCCAAAACGTGTTCTCGGGGCCATGATCGGTGCTCATTTGCTACTCCCGACCTTGGGTCTTACCATAAGGGCCACTGCAATAGCTCATTTTTCCTATGGAAATTCGCTAATAAATAAAAGGCTTCTATAAAAATTGCTTCTTTACTAATCTATCAGGCGATTTGGTGATAGGAAACGATTACTTCAAAATTTGAAATAAACAATTATATGATACATTTCATACGGTGTATGATTAACTATAAAAGTAGAGCTAACATGGTAAATAATATTGAATGTCTAAATTTCATTAATGCGTGAATAACTCATGATATATAATGAACTTCATGATATAACTGCAGCTATAATGAAGGTAAAAACAGTTTAAATTTTTTCAGTAGGGTGAAATGTATACATCCCTAAGTAAGGCACTTCTACCACAATGAAGTTCTTGCACTCCTTATAAACTTAGACAGTAAGACCCAAGATGTATAGAGTAGGCCTATAGGAGGTGGGGCAACGTGAGTGCGCGGCGCGTGGTGACGTCACGGCATACCTCGTCGCGCCTTTTCCGGTCACTACATGTGTGTTCATGCTGTAACATTGCCGGACAGCATAATAGCATTGTATTTGGATAACCTAATAGAACTCCGATCCAATGCAATATTTTGTTCCACTGGAAATTCGACTTTTTTGGCGCTATCTATTGGGGAAACGAAGGAAGCTGGTTGGAAACACCAATGCTTACAATGCTTTCTCACTAGCGCTACCTCGCTGCGCGATCATGTACTATTTTCGCGAACACCTTTTTTCCGGCACACAACCCCCGTATGGATGCAAGATCTATTTATTATTCATGATCTATGATAATAGTTTATAAAGTATATGCGACCACACTGGTCGCGCAAGTATAACTGGTGCTTATGTGTATTTTGCTAAAAATAGGATTTGTTGTGCTTATTATAATGTAGTGTAGTATTAATGTGTTTACAAAATAACCGTTGTGTGTCACACATTAATAATAATGGAGAGTCGGTACGTGCTTAAACTGTTTCTGATGTAGTTGAACTAATTTAATCTCTTATTTAAGGCATTCCATGTATTTAAAATATTTTTATTTATATGATTATTTATTTACTTGATAAACTGCAGTAATTAATTCATAGAAAATGCCAGGTATGCGGTGTGATGTTGCCATATGTACAAATAGTTACTACAAAACTAAATGTCGTTCTGATACTGTTACGTATTTTAGAATTTCCCCCCAAAAAAGTAATTTACGTTCTATTTGGAATGACAAATGTAAACGGAAAGATTCTTGGAATCCAGACACTTCTTACATTTGTTCTGAGCACTTTAAACCAGACAATTTTGAGAGAAATTTTAAAGCAGAAATTATTGGGAAAAAAATACTAAAACCTGGATCTGTCCCATCAGTGAAACTGTTGCCTTTAGAAAATAAAATCAAGGGTACATCAGAAAGAGAAACCAGAACGCAAGTAAAGGAAAACAAACAGACTGTTTGTACAGTGTTGTCAACTGCAACTATTTGCCATTCGGCAACATTTGGATTAAGTTACTTGAAAGCAGGTATTTAAACCACTTTAATAATTATATAGTTAGTAAATAAACAAAGTTAAATAAATTTTAAAAAATCCAAATAAATTCAATAAATTTAAATTTTTTGTTAGGCTTTTCACAATCAACAATTGTATATTCAGAGCAAACTTGTTTGGTCTGAAGGTTCAATCGTTGATTGTGAAAGGCGTAAAAACAAATAAAAATGTATTGGATTTATTTGAAATTTTGTTTTATTTATTGAATTAAAATTCCAATAAGAAAAGCCACAAAATAAATAAATTGAAGTAATTCTGCAGTTCTCAGCCATATTGCATTAAATATTTGCGTTACTATAAAAACTACAGTGAATATTAAGATTTAATCTGCCTATGCAGGAATAAATTTATTTTAAAACAATTTTGAATAAAAATAATAAAGAATTATAATATAGTAGTAGTTAATTATATAGTAGTTAAAAGGTATTAGGCTTTCGTATAAAAAAGTTCGAACGAAATAGTATGTGTAGCTCAAAAGCTCGCTCAAAATGCATTGTGTAGCGGCTGAGTGTTGCGACGCGAAGTATGCAGTGACGTCACTGGCTCAGCTTGATAGGCGAGGGGGAGGAGGGGTTGACCCACCTCCTTACTCTATGCATCTTGAGTAAGACCTAGGCCTACCTCTAATCCTTTTACTAGCCTGAGATACGATGTCCATAAATTCCTTGCAACTTGAATGATGAGACGCTATTAAATCTCTTCTGCATCGTTAGTGCTACACATTCATATACAGTACTAGGCCTCCCACATATCCGACGTGCTGCATCCAGAGAGTACAGAGATATATAGAGTGGCTTTATATATGCGGGGCAGTGAAGCCAAAAGGGACCGCCATTAGCGGCCAAAACTCGGCAAGACCCCTGCTCTTGACTCGAGCGAGCAATCGACACCGCTTAACATATCACGTCATTTATACCTCTAAACATCGTTCAAAAATTATGAAACTTCACAGTTAGAAGGACCAAACCTTGCTGAAGGCATCAGTATGCTTTAAATGTACAAAACCTAACACTGTCGAATAAGATTTTTTTTTCTGAAACATAAATTTAATTAAAAACAAACGAACATTAAATTTTCGACACGCGAGGAAATATTTTGTTATTTGGTAAGAGAAAAAAATATCTGCTGAGATATGTTGCCAAAGAGTTTATTGTTTCATATCTGAAATCCATTTTCACCTACCGTTAGTACTTACTTAGCAATCGTCGATTATCTAAAGCGTTTTAATTGAGCGCTGTAGTTGGTTCGTGGCGCAGTTTAGCCTACTATTATTGCATAGAGTGATTTTGTTAGTTAATTATATATGTTATGTAAAGGTTTTTTTATTATTTTTGCAAATAGTTTTGTTTATTTATAATTTTTTATAACGGCAGTGAGTGAACCGGACTGTGCGTGACACTGGCCAAGATCAAAGGAATAGCCGCCATCTTGAGCGGCCAGCTGGATTCATCTCTGGCTGCATCACGCTGGTAGAGGTCTAGAGTTTTCGTGTGTTTCCTGAGCATTACATGCATTGTAATTAAACAAATCAACTGCTTAAGTTGACCCATTCCCTGTTCTAAAAACCTATTAGTCGGGCTCTTATTTGGACCTTCGATCAGTGTATTGGCATGGTGTTGTCCATTGAATTTCCTCCGAAGGTTAGAGTTGGGTTTCCTTGCTCAATTTAGATTAGACTGGGATTACCTTGCCCAATTTAGGTTAGAGTGGGTTTTTGCCCAATTTAGATTAGAGTGGGGTTTCTTTGCTCGTTCTGGTCCCCTTCATATCAAGAGCTCTTTCATTACCAATGAATCCTTAGGCCGGCCGCACACTGAGAGAGCATTCTGCTCAAAGCAAGTGCTCTACAGCAAAATGTTTTACTGAATACTAGCCCTCCATGTATTCAAATGGGACGCCGCACACTGACCGAACAAATACTGAACAACGCTCCACAGCACCATAGAGCGCTCGAAGCAGTGCCGGACGCCTAGTTCCCGATTGAACACGATACAACAAAACGCTCAGAGCAAATCGACCTGCTCATGCGCGAGCCTTCCTCACACATCTTAGTGTAAATGACTTAGTCCAGTCAAACCGTCTCCGGGGATGCATATTTCAGGAAAAAATATTGAAGTTTGTTTCTCACTTGTTCTATATGTTTTTTATGGTGCTGAATCCGAATTTCAACTTTGCTACTTCCCACGAATATGGCTTCACAACGAAAATCGCAAAAAAACCTAAACATTTTCGACTTTTTTTAAAGTGTTTTGCCAAAAAGTCATAAAACTATGCAATTTTTGATGTAGGCATTTCTATACAAAATTAAAGTACATTAAATTTCGTACAAAAAGCACCCCTCAAAAGTATTTTATGTTTGAACAGTTTGACCGCTGAAAAAAGGCAAAAATTTCCTACTTTGTGGAAAACCCAGTTTTTTGTTAGTTTTTCGCTTGTAACTTAAAAACTATGCCTGCAATTACAAAAATTCTCATGTTTTCAGGGACATTAC
>JAGFPH010000176.1:769096-831531 GCA_018207615.1 Philaenus spumarius | reverse complement strand
TATTTTTAATATTTACAAAGTAAAGTTATGGATCTTGGTATCCCGGATACAAAATAGTAGAAACAATGCGTATCCCAAATTTAAACTCATAATCGTACTAATTTAAAAGGTTATCATTATTTTTTTTAACTGGCGTTTGACTGAAAACAAAATGTCCATATGCAAATTTTTGCTTATTTTTAGGTCTCTTATCACAGCCAAGGACTGTGCTAATTAGTGTATATAGCCACAGTGAAATATGAAATAATTGAAAGCATGGTAAAATCATACATTTGTCTATGATTTTTGTACATTTCTTTTATGAGTAGGCTACTTATGGTATGTAAACAAAATATCACGTTTGAGCTTCTGACACTAGAGAACGGTTGTATTAATTTTATTCAAAGAGGTACAAATAGAAAACTTTGAATCCATCGTAGTACACTAAAACGAAGCTAAAATATAATCTAGCCATGTCCTTGGAATGCATGTGACTATTTTCGATCTTAGCTATTTCCAATCTTAACTGCCAAATAGATTTATATATACAAATATTATTTAATGAATCGACTTTTTAAATTCGAATAGAATAGCGACACATAAAGTTAATCGATTCTGCTTTATTATAAGTGTTACGGCCTATAAGCATGTTTGAAAAATCCATCTCATCTGAATGTTACCAAGGTAGACATTCAAATGTAAAACGTGGGTTAAAATACGTAAACCAAAATTATATTTCACAGAGAAGAAACTAAAGACTTAAATTTTATTTAAATTTATTCGTGCAATTTAAAAGTTTAAAATCAAAATAATTAGTGTACTTTATTATTATTGTTGATATTTTTGTTTATATAACAAGAATAAAATCGGTTTGATTACTAGAACAAGAAATTATATAATATGTAAGCCATAATAAAGCGAAAGCTTTAAGTATACACAAAACAAACGAAAATAACAACCTAGCCTACTCATTAAGGCTCTTCTTTACCTTGAAGAAAACTCCCGAGTGTACAGTATGATTTTAATAAAAATTTCTGACTCAAGCCGCAAAATCGTTGAAACATGCATTCGTAATAACGTGATTCGGATTCTATTTATAAATTAATAATCTGGGAAACTACTTTAAGTTATAAAAAATGCTTTAAATTTTTTACGTAATATGGAAATTATTGCTTAAAACTCCCCAAAAATGCATTAAAAATAATCAATTTTTACTCAGTTAAACTGCTGATTAAAAGGAGTTGCCGTCGATATCTTTCAATTATGAGATATAAGACAAAAGCACATAGCCTTTAAGTACAATTTAAGATGTTTCACAAATTTTTAGGTTGAAAAACGGAGTCCGAAACACGATAG
Source organism: Philaenus spumarius (assembly GCA_018207615.1). Taxonomy (NCBI): domain Eukaryota; kingdom Metazoa; phylum Arthropoda; class Insecta; order Hemiptera; family Aphrophoridae; genus Philaenus; species Philaenus spumarius. Next base: position 830,196 of record JAGFPH010000176.1, on the reverse strand, counting down.
TACGAAGTGCATATTTTTGCTGTTTTACGCAAGGTATAGAAGACCCTTAAATACTTAATATGATATTATGTTTAATTATTTATGATATTATTAAGAGACAAAATTTATAAAAATCTATACAAGTTTCATTGTCTTGAATTTTACAATTAGCAAGATATTGGCCGACAGCTAAATAATGATTTTTAAGACGTAAAACCGTTTCGGCTATCTTGTTTTATCATATTTACTATTAGGAACCAATAGTGTTTTATTGTTTCCGTAGGCCTATGGTTCTTAACACAAATCGTTGTAATTAACTTACTAATCTTCAATAATAAAGGATTGCACTATTTATGTCAATTACAACAAAAAACTGTTGCTATCCGTCTTAGGAATTTAGATGATTAAAAAACGGGTTTAGTGATTTGATTCACATTTGCTTGGATTTAATCCTCAAAAACTATTGATTTTAGTCGTTATTGACAGGAATCTACTTTTTGGATAAACATTGATCAAGTGAGAAATGAAATCACAAGCATGTTTTCTCTGTTATGAAAAGAGATAGTTAAAAATGTAAATAAGAGTTTGCCTTATTTGAAATGAAAGCTAACGAGTGTTTGTGTTGCTTTTGACTCGAGTAATAATTATCAAATCACAAATAACTGGAATAACTAACTTATAATTGAAAGTTAACGCGGTTGATTTGATTTCCCCACCGATGCGACGTCTAAATGAACATGGTAAATATCATGTTTAAAGAACAGATTCTCACAGCAAATTAAATGCGGCTTTCTAAAACTTCTACCAAGTAGAATTCACCAATTCCTTACACGTTAACTAAGCAAAGAAAACTGAGAAAAATAAATATATAAAGAAGTAAATAATTTTCATTAATAATAAAGGCAACAAAAAATGTATATTATATTATTGATTTATTATTATATTTATATTATATATACAAAACAAAATGCATTTTCGAGACAGTTAAAGAGTTAGAGGAAACTATGGTAAAAATAATAACAATAATTTTATTAAATTACTAGAGGGTGTTCCGCCCTTGTTTGTTTAGCTCCCCAATCACCACGGGTACTGGCGGCTTCGCAGCGAAGTCAATGAAATCATATAATATACTGTGATTCTTTCACGGCAATAACTTTTCTTTTTTTTTAGTGATGCTTGCGGATAGTCTCTGTCCTTTTACGGTACTAGAGTGTGTAACTTGCCCCTCTGGAGAGGACGGCGTATCAGTCTTGTGTTTGTGTTCGGTTCAGAGGGACTTCCACTTGGGGGGAGGGAGGTGTTTTAGTAGGTCCAGGAGGTCGAGTCCCACAGTACCTTCTCTGACGAGAGGTCTGCATAAGAGCATTTCACCCCCGATTGTTTAGAACAGAGAAACTTGGATCGGGGTAGCTGTGAGCTATACATTGACACATGCGCAGAAGGGCCAGAGTTTTTGAGGGAAAGACAGGATTTTCTTTGTATATAATACAGAGATAACTTCAATACTGAATATGTCATTAAAAATTAATTTTGAAACATAGTATCAACTACTATTGTTTTCTTTAAAAAATGTCGAATGACCCAAAATCTATAAATATATAAAATCGAAAACCCACTCACTCACTCACTGATCACATTATTTCAAATACCATACCTCCTAGGAACGTGAAAATTTGGTACACCTATTGCTCATAGGCCCTAGAGGCGCACTAAGATAGGATTTTAAAATATTTGACCTTTAAGGGTTAAAACAACCCTTAAAACAATAATTATTGTTTTTTTATGTATCTAAAAAACTATACTGACTAGGAACGTGAAATTTTCTCGAAGCCACTAGAGGCGCATTAAGAAAATATTTGGATCTGTTTATATATAAAAAACCATAAAGCCTAGGCACGTGAAATTTTGTACAAATATTTTTCATAGACGCAAGAAGCGCAGTAAGAAAGGATTTTAAAATATTTAGCCGTTAATGGTTAAAACAACTCCTAAAAAATATAGTTTGTTAGGCTTTTCTTAAAGCTAGAAAGCTGAAATTTTTACATTTATTTTTTATAAGATACATATAAATAGAAACCAATCTTAAATATGATAACAACCCTTAAAAACAATAAATATACAGTTGTATACTTTCCTTAAAGCTAGAGAGCTGATAATATGTTCATTTATTTCTTACAAGATACGTATAAAAATAAACTAGTGTTACATTTTGTCACATTCTGCTAACTTGTGAAAATGTATTAACAAACCTTAAAACAATAAATATTGATTGTTATACTTTCTTTAAAGCTGATATTTTGACCATTTATTTCTTACAAAATACATATAAACAATAAACCAGTTTTACATTTTGTCACGTTCTGCTAAGGCGTGGAAATGTAGTAATAACCCCTAAAACAATAAATAGTAATTGTTACAATTTCCTTAAAGCTAGAGAGATGAAATTTTGTACATTTATTTCTTACAAGATACATATACAAAATAAACCAGTTTTACATTTTGTTACTTGCTTCTAAAGGGTGAAAATGGGACAACAACCCCTAAAACAATAAATATTAATTCTACTAACTCCCTACATAAGCAGAAAGTTGAAATTTGTCACACTTATTTATTACAAGTGCTGTACAGTAAAGAAATAATAAAATATGCAATTTAAATAGTTTCGTCTAATTATTTAAATGGGGGTGAAAGTCCTTTTAAAATAAAAATAAATTATCATTCTTTTCGTGAAGCTAAAGAGCTGTTGTTTAACACATTTTTTTCATAAGTGGTACATTTGAAGATTAATGCACTAGCATTTCGATTGCTTTCGTCTAAGGGTGAAAATTGAAAAAAAATCTATTCATAGACGGGAAATTTAATGTACCTCAAACTGACAAAAAAACATTGCTTTTGAGCTTACTGTCGCATAATTAATCATGTTAGTAAACCTAAATAGGACACAGATTTATCCGCATAGTAATCGAGCCGCAGTAAAAACTAATTGAAAATACATGTAATAATTCACTTATGTGAAACAAAATGAGAACAAAATATTAGAATTATTTTTTGTTTTTGTTTTTTTAAGGCGAAAACCCTGGGTGGTTATTATTACAATTATGTAACATAGTGATGCAAAATATAAAAAAAATCCCTGTAGGGTTATTCAGCTAGTATTCTTTAAATGAAAGTTGAAAGCTGTAAGTATTGTATTCAAATAACTTACTTCCATAGTATTTTGTGCATATATTTTTTATCAAAACCACAAGTAAACATTTCTGAAAGACAGGATATCCAGTTTAGCCTTTATACCAGCCAGGGCCAAACAGTTTTTAACGAGCTTTTTACAGGCCTACATCAAATTTGTTTACTTTATAATTCAGTTATTTCAAATAATACCTCAAGATAGTCTATCGCATAGATTGAAACACAGACCACCGGCTGGATTTAATGTGGCATTGCACTTTTACATATGCATGAACGCATTCATCAATATCTATACCATATATAATTATTGGTGAATTTAAAATATTATTTCATGCTATTTTAAGAACTTTAACAGCAAATAAGTATCGTTTGACAAAGTTAGTGCATGAGACTATGCAAATAAGTATTACAGTTTTTAAAATTATTTCAAGCTAGTGGACCCAGCAATGCTTGATTTATTGCTTGATTTAATTTAAAGGGTAGTAAAGTTATTCCATTTCATTACATTGACTTAAGTAATCGAATTTCAAAATGGTTTTTATGCCACAGAAATTTAGATTTATAGTTTGTAAACCTATATAGATATATAGGCTACAGTAAACCTATTGTTTGTTTTTCCCTTATCTAAAAAAAGTTATAGTTGTGAAGAATTGTAAAAAACCTGATTCTAAACTAGCCCAATTGGTTGCAAATCAACATGTTTTGGTTCATTGTAGGCCTAACCTAAAATTATGATCAGTTTTTGATCCAACTCAGCTGTTTTATGTATATTATGTAACAACAAATGTTTGAATTAAATTAAAATATAGTATAGCCCAGTCGGTATAATGGGGTAATTTTCAAGATAACAAGCTGAGACTCAGCATAAATGTTTAAAATATATATTTTAACTCCTATGTCAAGTTTCAATTCGATATATTAAAATTCGGCCAATTTAGAATGAGAAAACGCTTCATATATGAATAAGATGTCCCCTTTTAGTGATTTCCCCTGCTGCAAAATACATACCTGCACTATCGAATTTTTTCCAGACAAACCATTGCTCGGACGAAATAAATACATATGACCTTTTTTGTTGAAAAATACCTCCCCTTCACGGTGGTATTTATTTTCCTCTATCTTCATCCCAGCTCGAAATATTAAGGATAATCGGAAAAAAATGATAATCGATTTTTTTTCGACTTTGGGAAATCGATAGACTGGTAAACCTTTTTTTATGTTAATCTACATACTTTAATGTACTTATAAAAAAAATTCAGCCGTATTGCAAATTACTGGAACTTTTGGTCTAAATTTACCTCTACCGACTGGCCTATAAGCATTTTTAGTTGATTTTTGTTTGCTTTAAGTTGGCCAATCTAACATGAAAAAGCTGTTTTTTTTAAGAATAATGAACTGATAAATGCTAACAAACATGTGTTACTAAGGATTTTATTAGAACACCTGTTTTCGTGAGTTATGGCCTTGAGTTCATAGAAAAAAAGATGTTCAATTTTCCCCGAATTTGAACATAACTCGGAATATTACAAACATTAAAAAAAATAGCCGAATTTGTCCAGAAGTTCTCAAGTGATGCGCTTACTAACGAACAGCATTTCATTTTTATTATGTAGATTGAATCAAATGTTGTGTCTATTATTTTATTTTATTGGTTGCTATGGTAATGAATGTAAATACATTGAAATAACTTGGATGTGTTAGTTCATCTGTATAGGCCTAACCTAAAATTATTTTGTGTGTTTAATTTTATTTATGTATTTCCCCTATAATTTAATAGATATTCTGCTATATGGGGCGGAGACAAATCCTACAAATCAAAGATTATAAAAATTGGTTCAGCCGTTTTTGAGTTATAAGGGGTGTAACAAACCCGACTTTGTTTTATATATTATATAGAAATAGTGCGCTAGAATGAAGTTTTAATTATATAGTCTATATCGACGAAAATAAGTCATGTTCTCAGTTTAAGGGAGTGTATTGTTTCTACGATGTAGAATTAAAATATAATAAAAAGTCGAATAAGGGATATGATTAGTAATTTTGTAGGCTTACAATAGAAAATATTTATAAAGCCATATCTCAAAATGTTTACAGATTTAGGTAGTATGCATTAGACAGTTTACCATTCAAAAATAATATTTAATTATTAAATTACTGCACTAAGTTAATATTTTATCTTAATATAGGGGAAAACTTTACTAATATGTTAATATTATTAGCTTATTATTACACAAGATTAAGTTCCACCATTTGTAGAGAGTATTTCGGTCAATGTGTGTTTGAAGAAATGTGTGTGTGTGTCATTGTATTTCGGTTCTAAATATATTAAACTACCTAGGCTAGGAATAAATTTAAACATTGTAAAAAGCCAACGAGCGTGCTGTGTGTAAACCAGCCTGATTTACACACTCATATTGAGTTCTTTAGATAAACATAATTTTGTTTCAATCTCAATTGAACAGAATATGTTTCACGCATTTTAATAAATGCAGAATATTCAGTCAGCAAACTGAGACTCCATTTCCGTTAGATTTCTTAACACTGAAACTTTAGGTGCTTTAAAAATAAGTTTGGACTCACGCTTTTCAGATGTTGTTGCAGTTGCAAACGTTCTCAAGATTTTTCCAAAAACTTTAACATCGGTGTAGAAACGATTGCCACAGAACTTTTAATGGTGGATTTGTAGTGTAGCAATTTTGCATGAAAAATATTAAAAGTCCTCATTGTTGGGATTGTATAAGAATCTTCCACTAACACAGTTTCATCAGTTGTTCACGTTTGCTTTTGGGTTTTCAGCTTTCTGCACTACTTATCTGTGTGTAAAAACATTCTCGTAAATGAAATACACAAAAAATAATTCGACCACAAAGGTGAAACGCTGCCGCAAGTTGAACGGATTTCCAAAAGTAAAATGTTTCCAAAGGCTTTCGACCAACAATTTGGGAAATTGGTCTACTCACGAAGGCGCCAAATATCTGCCTGCCTGTACGAAATATATTAGTAGAATTTGTTTGCACCTAAGCCTCCAGCTTCGACTGAAGCCCTGCGTTGGAAACTGAAGCACCACGGCCTTGTGGTCCCGTATTATGGACTACTGTATCACTTAGCTCGCAACGTACAAACTCGGCCGTAGGCCTTGGATCAGAAGATGGTAAAAAATCCCCCACGTGGATTTCAACCAAGTAGGCCTACTTTTATGATATTTTACATTTTGATCGATTTTGGGGTTAAAAAACAAAATGTGCAGAACAATATACTACATTTATTTTTGTAGATAAAATCCCAATAGTTTCATTCTAGAACGAAACATCTAAAAAAATAGTTACTTCCGGTAAAAAAAAACGTAATTTCGGTTGATGGAATTTTTAGTTAATGAACTCCGAGTAACTTAGAAAATCAATGTGAGTACCAAATTTAGGCTAAATTTAACTTAAAATTCGGCCGTTAGAGTGCGAACAGATACAAACATAAATATCTAAAAAATTTAATGACACCCTAAAAAAAACGTGGTGACCAAGATCGGTGCTCATTTACTACTCCCGACCTTAGGTCTCACCGTAAGGGTCACTGCAATCTTTTCTATGAAAATTCGCTAATATTTACAGGTCCAAATTAACTGATGAGCATTTGAAGTCGCTGCTGATAATTTCCACTAGTAAACTGGATCCACAACTGCGAATTATTGTCAGTGGAAAGTTTCAGCTACATAAATCTCTTTAATCAAAATTATGTTTAATTTCATGATGTGAATTACCTATGTAGTACGTCACTTATTGTAAGAGTGTAAGGATAAAACTCATACAGTTAAAATGATTTCATTACGTACGTGAGTCATTGTGTTCGTTACTCGGATGTTAAATAAAAACATCTGATTATTATTTTGTATAATTTACTTATATTGTAAATTTTACAATGTAATCAAACTAAACTGTGACGGGGTGGATGGTGGTGCTCGCGGACCACATTCCTGTGTCCTAGATGATTATGATTGAGCATTATTTAAAATTCTGAAAAAAGTTTGGCATCCTATTTATTAGATCTTGTTGAGGTTGATTTTGCAAAATAGTTTTTAAAATATAGTTATTGTCATCAATATGAAGCTATTGCAATAAATCATATTGTAATAACACATCTGTTCTATTATATTCCTTATAATTAGACCTAAATGCAAGAAGTAATCAGAACTCCTAAGTAACGCGTTAATGGCACTTGATAGTTCATAGTGTTGATAATATAGTGATCATTAAGTAACACAAATAATAACAACTTTGTAAAATGTACTGGTGTATTAATGTAGGTATTAATATACTATTTTAGTTTTTGAAATTTTTAAGTCAACCCGAGATTTAATAAGGGAGTAGGCCTACCATTAAAACCCTAACCTACAAACTTAAATTTCAAGGCAGAATGAATAAAACATTGTTCAAAACATTTTTTGGATTGTAATTCTATTTTCGAAACTTGTATAACAATAATATTCTAATCTAAAGAATAAATTTCCAAAGAGCAAACACGAGTAATTAATATTAATTATGGAGCACGTTTTAACGCTTAAGTTCAACCAATGTTTGACAATCAGATGTTAATTTGACTTGGCTACTCGAGGTCAGTTCTTGGCATTTAGCACTTTTGAACTCTAGACGTAATTTATTTTTATAATTTTGGGAACACATGTAAAGAAAGTGCTTAAAGGCACGGGGCAGTATATAAAAGGCGCAAATACTGTTTGTTGCAGTCTACAAAGACTGTACCCTAAAGACTGCACAAGTCAATCCCTAACAAAAAACAAATGACTTCTAACCTCAGTTATAAGATCACCAAACTGGTCAGATGCTCTTATTACACCACTTACAGGAAGACAATTCACTGATTTGGGTGAAATTAAGTGAAATGCAGACTTAATAACAATTGATATATTGTTTAATAAATAAATTTAATACCCCCTTATTATAAAAACGTTACACGCTCTTAATTTCAAAAAGTTATATACCCTTAATTCCAAAACTAGTTTTAGGCCTGCTTCTAAACAAAAACCTAACTTAAAAATCAAAGATTAGTATTTACAGTATTTGAAATCAGTTGTTAATAGAAATGCCGCTGAGAAATAGCCTACATGCCAATTATTTTATTACAAAGATGAACAAAAGTCCGAATAATATTCCACATACTATGTATACAAAATCAGGCAGAGCATTCCATTACACAAATACATTTAAAGAACATAATGGAATTATCTCTTGCTTTTTGATTGTCTATAGGTTTTTAATTTCCCAAAAACCTTCAGTACAAAGAAATTTTAAATATTATCATCATGTATCAATTTCTAAGATAAGACATGCCCTAAAACTTTAGCATTTTACTTTATAGAAGATTTTCTCAGAACCTTACAAGCTTTAATTTGATTGCTAGTAAAATTTCCGAAACTATACTAAAATTTCTATAAAACCTCTACAGGTTCTGTATAAACGTATTCGCGACACAGATTTCCATACGCACTTGACTTAGGCCAACAATAATATATGCTATAGTAACTTGTAATTATACTATGCTAGATGATAGCGAGGCATTAATGAGAAAACTGTAAATAAATTACTGAAAGAAGGTAATATTACTTGATGTGTAAACTATATATAAATAATTATCACAGTATGTAAATATAAGCTAAATACAGCTCGAATCAGACAGTACGAAAAATTCCGATAAGAAATAATCCACGCCACGTGTTTGAATATGTGCCACTATGTGCCTCAACATGTATATGGTTGAACATAGTTTTAATTAAAACTCTGGAACCCAAATTGCTGAGCTATAGAATCTTTCAGAAGGGTCGAGAATGTTCATGAAGGTTCTAGAGTAATCGGAAATTATATAGCAGCTATAGACCTAAAATTTCTCACGTATTATTCCTACAGGAAAGAAAAACATTTGTATTTCGATTATTTACGACTTAAATATTGTTTGTAGAAAATATGTTTGGTAAATGCACTCAAAGACGTGAAATACGTTCAAACAAACTGGCCGATATCATGGTTTTTGTTACTGTGGAATAGCAGATCATGTACGTAAACCTAATTGTGAAACAGATTGATTTGGACAAAACTCACTGTACGTTTTTAGTTCAGCGAAATCTCAATATTTACCCGATTTTCAATCATTCATTTACGCGTAACTGCGAGTGATGCCGTAGACACCCCTGCTAGTTGTACATACTGTAATAGTTTCCAGAGTGTAATCGTGCAGAACATGTCTGTTTAGATACTTGATCTGTTTAGAAATAATGACTAAAAGAAAATAATTTTTACTGTAGGAAATACCATAAATTACCAAAATTAGTCCAAATTATGGTGTTTTGTACCAACACTAACAATACAGTTTCAACATTATCTTGTACGATAATTTTGTGCAAATTATGATCGTTTTTGACAGAATATACGATAATTCAAATCTAGGCAAATAGCAACACTGAACCATTGGTCCAGAAGTAACTTAGTTTATAAAGCTCTTTTAAAAGTAAATATTTTGTCTTTTTTATTCCGTTTCAAGGAGGCTGCTCTAAAAACATAATTTTGTGATTTGCATTTCTATTTATCTACTATGATACTAATACTTTTGATACTGAATACTAATAATTTTGTATTAAAATGACACATCCACTACAAATCTAAATATAATTTAGTAAGTTAAATTATACATTTTACAAAACGACACCATGATTTAGTGTAAGCTGAATGTCAGCTGGGTTTATCTTTACTTGTCAATTATTTAACCAAGCAAACATGTTGAAGGTCAAGTGATAAATTTTAGTAAAACTGTCGCATTATCGTTGTTTTAACACCGTCTAATTGAAACTTAGACAGGTGCTTTAAAATAGAACGTAAAATAACATAGAAGTAATTAAATACGGTAATGTAGGCCTATTTACTTTGACAGGTTGACATATTTTCTGACGCCTACTTGTTCAATGAAAAATATACTAAATTTGCAAGAGCATAATAACAGAGCAGGTAGACAAAAATTCGCTAGCATTTTTTTTTTTTTAGGAAAGTGTACCAGCTAAGATACATTTTTCTTTCCTATCTTCTTATATAATATAGAATACTAGTTAGCCCCAGTGAAAAATCACGAACAGATTAATTAGTTGTAGGCCTACATCAGAAAAACATAATTAAAAAAAGAAACTATTTAAAAACAACTAACTTTATCTAGGCCTTCCTAACTATGCTATACACAATTTCTGTGGTATTTTTAACTCGGTAAATGAGTACAATTATAAGGATTAAACAGTATTATAGAATATCTTTTTAGTAATAACCAAAATATTAAATTGAATGTGCCTAGGTATTTTATTTAACGTTCTAACACGTCGAACACGTATAGGTATTTTAGAACTGTTATAACAAAAAATGTTTTTAAATTATTTATTTTGATTTATTCCTCTTAATTAGTGGGAATATATTAAGATACTTATCATAGATTCCGATCAAAGATGTTGATCATACGTTACGTTTTGATCAAAGTCGTAAACATAACCCTACCGCTCCCTCGTCCATGCTTTATAGGCTAAAGTCGCATTTTCTATTTACAGGTTGGGCTGTATTGAACTAACAACCAACTGGGGACATTGTAGCGTATTTGGAATACCTTTTTAAGGCCTGGTAATGGCGGACCTTTCCAATATGACTACGGGTATGATTAACCAAAGCGAAGAAATGAGAGAGTTCCGTAAGAATGTGGACGACATGTTTCTGATTCTCAATGCTATCTTGATATCACGTGAGTATATTGTTTCTGTTAGTATTGTTAGTTATTTATTTAACTTTTTTTTCTGATTATTATAATTAACTGAGATCTGAAAATAAATACACGCAATAAATGTTTAAAACAAATTAACTGAATCATCGTTCTTCATTTTTTCTGTATTAAGATAAGTAACAACTTATGTTTCATCAATATCAGGGGTACCCGTGGCTTCGCTATGAATAAATTTAATTAATTAATATTGTGTAAATATTGAGAGTGATCTATGTTTCCCATTTAGGTTTACACACATGATCAGCTGTGCGGAAGTGAACGCAAAAACCACGATTTCCTCCAGTTTGTTTGAGGTGCATTTCACGTTTATGAGTAGGCCTACATTTCCCTGAAATATTTGAACAATATTTTACACTTTATAGCAAATAATCGAAATCCCAAATGTTTTTTATCTCCTAATATAACTTAAGAGTAATATGTGCCAAGTTTTAGGTTTATAGCTTCATAATCCATTTCTTGTTTCTAGAACGTTTCTGAACAGGAAACCCCTTCGATGGTCCACAATTGTTAGGAACATTCTAGAATATTCTCGAACCTTTTGGAAGATTCTAGACCACTTTGCAATATTCTACAACATACCCGAACATTCTGGCCACTCGCTTCCCAGCTGCTTCGCCGACTTCCCATAAGAAGTCCATTGTTGCGATGAGCTTTTTTGACGCCCACATCTCAACGCAACCCCTGCAGTTCCAAACCGTAACCTTCTTCATAGATGGGGATGGAGAGGGGACTGTGGAGGTGGGGTTGAAGTTTATAGCGGCAAACATAGACAACCAAGCTCAGATTTATTATATAATATATTGATTAATGTATCAATTTCAAATTTATTTTATTTTGTTTAGATATTTTGAAACCACGTACGTAGGCCTACATCTGATTGAGGTTTTATGTTTTATTCGAGAACAGTGTTTAGTTTTAAAATTGCTTTAAAGTGTTATAATATGGACTTTTATTATTTTAATTATAATAAATACAACCTTATTCTGCCCCTGTGAAGTGTAATAATTATGGCAATTCTAAAAACTTAAATGTTTTTTGTTTTTTTAATTTGTGTTCTTTTTTTATTTTTGGTAAAAATAGAAACTATCATGAATATGACAGAATAAAACTTCTACACAGAATCTCACAACTTATACGTTTTTTTTAACTCAAACGTGTTTCAACGATAATGTTGCCAACTTCAGTGATACACAAGTTATAATATTTTGACTATTGTAGCTCGTGCATCACTGAAGTTGGCAACGTTGTCTTGTCATTGAAACACGCTTGAATTAATAAACGTATTGGTTGTGAAATTCTGTGTTCACGTTTTATGCAATCAAATTATCTTCTTTCAAATAAAGCTCATTATTTATTTATACCTTTAAATGATTACTATGGTTGAATTTATTTCTTGTAGACTATACGGTATTGAATTGTTTTAAAAAAAACTAATAATTTACAGAAAACAAATTATTCTGTAAATAATAATAACTGTACTGTTGTTATGAAATAAAAATAATTAATAATATTATTAAAGTAAAAAATACAGCTTTTCTTTTTCAATATTAACTGCTTTTAAACAAATTTGCCCTACATTCATGTTAATCAAAATGTGTTTCCTTCATATTTAGCGCTGGTACAGTTTGCATTAAACACGTATTTATTTTACTTTCGGAAAATTGGAAGCAATCTCCACCGTACTTGCTTTTGACACTCAGACACGAACACCAATCTCTGGCCACTGATCTAGCGCGATATCTCAAGTGTTTTTTAACTCAGAGAACTATTTACATTGCTACATAGACTTTATTATTTGTCCATATATTCCAAAACCATTCCCACAAATACGTTATACAGATTGAAAACAGTTATTATATTTTCCGTATTTATTTTGCTTTGATGGAGTCCACTTTGAAACGGTATTTCGAGACGATGTATATGTTTTACTACAGTTCAGTCAAAATATAAAAATAACAAGATATCGCAGAAAATTTAAATTGAGTATAATGGTTAGGGGAGTTGTATAGTTCTCTGATAGTTACATTAGAGACGTAACCGCTTTATGACGTAGTTTTTTCAGCGATCTCATGAAAATATGAAGTTTTAATAGCCTAGTTTAAAAATGATCAATGAAAGTTATAATAACGGCCACAAAAAAAAAACTTTTGTACAATATCTGAACACTTTTGTTTCTAATTACTTTTGCATTGTGTCTGAATGGAGAAAAAGTATTTGTTTATAATTTCTGTTTGTTCCAGAAGTTGTACAAGGGCTTCATCAGTGTTTAAAATATAAAACCCTTTCTGGGCTTTCCAGAAAATTATTAGTTAGCAATAATAAAACTTATTTTAATTCTATAAAACAAACAGTTTATCGTCTCCTGTTTTGTGATGGGTGACACAATATCTTTACAAAAAGGAGGGCTGCATATACAGGGTGTATCAAAAAGGACTTTACAACTTTGGAAACTCATATTGAGTTAATCATTTAACTTAGAGACATGGTTTTGGTGTCAGTTTGTAGCAAAATACATCAAGTTTTTCACCTTATACCTAAAGAGGTTCAATGTGGCTTCCATTGGTGATACGGTACGTATCCCATCTGAGGTTGATTTCTTGCCAAACCCGCTGCAGCATGTCAGGTGCGACTTGTTCAATTACGAGGTAGATCCTACTTCTAAGCTGGGGTAGAGCCGGTAAGGGCCATGTAATTATCGCACCTAGGCCCATCCATTTACAAGCTACATTTAGGAAATCCCGGGCTTCCGAGAGATAGTGCAGCAGTGTGCCATCTTGCATAAAGTGTAAATAGTGTTTTTGGTCATCCTTGTCAATCTGTGGGATTAAAAAGTTTTCCAGCATTTCTAAGTAAATTATACCGGTGATAGCCTACTGGGAGGATATTTACCATATTCTGTACGAAAATATATTGCACAGTTGTCGCAGACTTCGACTCTTTAATCCAAAACACAAAGCGAGGACGCTCGGAATCAGTAAAGACACCTAAATTTGCTGCAACTGCCGATAGCGCTTGTGGTGCCGCGATTCTATACTAGCGTACCACATGAGTCAAAACTTGATCTACTTTCCTTCAACATGACACCAAAATTAAGTCTGTAAGTCGTATGAATAAAGTTGTAAGAACTTTCAAAGTTGTAAAGTTCTTTTTGATACACCCTATATATTGGATAGGGATATAAATGTCTGTTTTATGTATGATTATTAAATAGAGGTAAAGGTGGTATTTTTTCATATACCTGCTAATTGAAATTGTCTGTAAATTGGTAGAAATATACTTTAGTACCTTTTAATAGATTTAGAATATACTCTGAATTTAATTTTGTTATGCAGGCTACATATTGTTTCCAAATTTTCACGTCAGATGCTACGCTACACGTTACCCGCCAAAAAGTTGTGCTAAAAATATTTACTACCTGATACATTTAAATCAAATTCCACATTTATAGCATAAAACAAGCTTAAATATAAAAAGTAATTGACTACATTGAAAATAAATTGTAATATATTTTAATTTATTAAAATAGTTAGTTTGAAATTCTTCTAAATATCCACACAAAATTATATTTTTATAAAACTTAAGACTAAGAGAAAACCAATTTTTTAACGAAATTTGTAGGCTACTCAACATTACAAAATTCTTCCTTTTCAAACCTTACACCAAAAGGAGTTTATTTACAAAAATCGCAAATATAATCCTCTGACTGTCAGCCGGCACAATCGTTATGTGCCCTATATTAAACACATAAAGCACGGCACCATAATTTAAGTTTTGATATCGCTTAAGTAAATGCAAATTTGTCTGCTAGTCTATTAGCAGATATTTAAAATATTGTTTAATCTGATCTCAGGAATAACACAGTACTAGGCCTACTAATAAAATACGTACTTATGGTTGATTTTAAATGTCATAACTACACAAAGTTAATGACTACATAATATGTAGTCATTGACAAAGTTAAAAGTACAAAAACTAGAAATTATGTTAAATCAATTACATCGAAAATTTACATACTATCTATAAAATTTGTACGTATGGTCATTTAACGAAAAATACATTAATAAGAAAACGCTTCTTAGGCCTAGAACAGTTAATTTTAAAATTTAATATTTCAACAAAGTTATGTAAAACCAATCACATACTAAAAAATGTGTAAACTAAACTTTTTTTAAACTTTATGGGCCACATTTTGAAAATGTTGAAATACTAAAATAAAAATGTTGAAATACACTGGCAAAAGAATTTATATTATTTTAAAACTTTAAAATATATTTTGAAAAGTGCATAATATTATACAAGGAAGTAATTAAGTTACCGTATAATTAGAACTGTAGTCTAGCTACTACATGAGACAGTGTAGTAGGCCTATGCTACTATGAGCTATTATGAGTAAGCAGTTAGAGAACAAAATTTAGTTTCCTTTGGATATTTGCGAAATTTTCTACAATTTTTCTAAATGCTGTTTTTTTTATAGTAAAACAAGTTTTTCTATATAAATATCCTTTCTTTCACAATAAAATCTAATTAAATTTGTTAATTACTGATCACCGGTTGTAAGACACATTTTGATTTGAGAAGAGGTACGAACTAAATCCGTGGTGTAAAAAAGGCAATGCCTTTTAAAACTCTAATCTATTGTCACATATTATTCAGTAGAACAGATATCAGTAGGCCTATACTAGATTGTCTACGTTGAAAACCTGTTAAATCGTTGTAACGTAACGTAGGCCTACTAGAGGCCCATACCCTTCCTATTGATATGTAAGTACGGTAGTGAAACAAACTGTATTGTTTTAATATTTTTATTTCTTTGTATAAATTGTATTACGTTAAGTAATAAATAAATAATAAAGCAAATTTGACAGTTGACGTGTAGGCTACTTACGTCAAATTAATAGTAAGTCTTATTTTATTTTTGTGTCAAAATTTCGTCAGGCTCTCCCTTATATTCGCCCCCGGTATGTACCACAATTATTTATTTCATTTACAGATTATTACGATTTACATGTTTTACATTTTAGCTTAGAGCGTTTTAAGATTAGCTTTAAATTACTAATTTTGTTTTTTTTTTTTCAGTAATGCAAGCTGGCTTCGCCTGTTTGGAAGCAGGATGTGTAAATTCTAAAAACGTTACCAACATAATAATGAAAAATGTCCTCGATTTGTGTAAGTACAGTAGGCACACATCTTGCCAATTAGTTGAAACAATACAGTCTGTGAAATCGTAATTTGCAATGGTAATTCCGCAAAGGTGACAAATGTTGGTAATTTTGTTAAACATGATAATTAGTGTCGAATATTTATAGGCTATAGTTTTAGTGCAAACGTCTATAACCTTAGGATGTTAGTAGGATGTTAGTGAATTATTGGTTTTGCCATTTTATGTGAAAATGTTGCTAATTAAATTAATTTGTAGGCTACTTTCTCATTCCTACCTAGGGCTGCATGTAAATTTTAATTTAACGAAATATAAACAATACAGACATTAATTGTATACTGTACTAACTTATTAAATTAGCATATAAATACAAATAACAGAAGTAGGCCTAACACTAAATTTACAAATGTAAAAAGTACGTCGAAGTAGCCTACCTGCAATGACCTACCTCACTGCTTGAAATAAAAGCGTATACTAAAAGTAGATGAAAATATCAACATTAAATTGTATCAAATATTTTTATTAGTACGGTTGAGAGTTGTACAATAAATAAATATTATTTGCATTCAAAAATGAAGTTTAAAATATTTTTGTATCTAATACAATTAAATTTGAATCTGTTTAGTAATGAAGGTATTTTTGTATGACCATATAAAGTGAATGTTTTCATATTCTGATAGTAGACATTAAACTGAGTCTAAAAACGCAAACCTTAACAACGGCAGTGGCAGACAAATGGTATAAAAAAAGAAAAATCGAAAAATGCAGGTTATATAGTTCAGCCATTTTGGTTATGTTTGCACTAAACAAAATAAACTAATCAGTACTCCACATGCACAAAAAAATATGAATGATAACAATCGCAAACAAATTATAAAATATAAAAAGAATGAAAATTAACGTGAACAATTTAGATTAGCGTTAGTTATGCGCAGGCTTAACAGCTAAAATATTACGTGGATTAAAAAATTAAATTCGTATACGTTACGAAATTAGAACTAAGTTAGTTCAGGGTTGGTTTTTTATATAGTATTATTATTTTGTAGGTTATAACCTAAAAAATCTGAACCTAAACTAACTCATAGTCTCCAGTCACAGTATGTGTCAGTTTGAACTCTAAACATTAATACTAGTAGTTCTGTGAACAGTAGCCCTCGCTCGTTGAAGTAACAAATGTGGTTTTGAGCTTAGGTTAAAAATAGTGTGCCAGTAAGGAAGTAACCACAACTCAAGTCACAGCGGCCACACTGGCGTAGCGCAGGAAAGAGCAAGACAGCAGGTAGCGCTCTCTCCCTCTCCATAAAATTATAAGGTTGTATGAAGATATCTAAAGAATAATCGTATAAAAACATGGTTAAAATAAAAAAACATTATTTTTTTGGAAGATTTTAACAATTGGAAGTTTGCGGCCATTTTGTGAGCTTACCGTTAGAGATACGAAAAAAGTCAAGAAAACAATTTTGTAGAACATCAAATTTGCTACCCGCAAAATATTATTAATTTTTCAATTCGACTTACGGTTAAGCCACAAACTGGCTTTGGAAAAAAGCTTACACTGAGAGAAACGGTGCAGCCGCCTTTTTTTATTATATTTAAGGGGTTAAAAATGAAAAATGGAAAAACCACACATATACATGTCTCGGCCTAGGGCCTAGGAATAAGGAACATTCATGCAAAATATCATGACAATCGGCCAAGGCGTTTGGTCGTAATCGTGAGACAGACAGACACACAGACGAAATGCCGAACGGTCGAGCTAAAACTCGCTTCGCCAGTCAATAAGTTGGTAGCACGTCTTACTTTCTTTAAAAAAAAGGTGCTAATCTGGCAACGCTGCAAGTAAAATCAGCTTAGCAAAATGGCTGAAAGGTCGCTATGTTGATTCGTCTATGCAACTTTTGTTTTTTCAATAGTTCTTTTATAATTGATAATTTTTAATTGTCAAAAAATGTCAACTGTAATCCTAGATTTAATTATTTGGTCTATAACTATATTTCAGATGCAAAATTTCACTTCTGACTTCTTTGAAAACTAGCCTACGTTTTTGACAAAAACTAAGTTATTATTTCGAAGAAACAGGTTTCAAGATATATTTTTGTTTTGGGGAAATAACAGTTATTAATTATTTGCTGCAGAAGGCAATATTGCAAATAACCAGTCTAAGCACGCATGGGTATTAACAACATGCGAACAACAACGGCAGAAGAGGTTATGTTTGCCATAATTTGAATATCTTCATTCTATTACAAAAATAAAGTTTGAAATGTCATGATGTCATAGAAAATCTGTCAAGTAGGAATACTGTAGTACGTAATTCACAACATGGAAGTAAGTTGATGTAAATAAAAGTAAAGTATTTTTATTTGACTTTCTCTCTGCTAATAAAATTAGAATATAATATTAATCATCTTCAATCTACTCATTCGTTGATTTTCACATATTTCAAAATTTGTGTGTTTCACATTTATTTGTATTAATACAGTATCGTCAGTATCGTACCAATGGTGGGATCGCCATTGGCCTTTCTAATGTATTCTAACATTTTGTGAATACAGATTATTAATAGTTATGTTTATATTCGAAATTGTTGCGCGGAAAAGGATAAAAATATAGTTAAAACTCGAACTCTAAAAATATGGCAATGAAAACATTTTTGTCGTGTAATAGTCTGGAAAGTAATGATACATTTGTCAATATTGGAAATGCTTTCACAGTGGATGAAAGTGCCATACAAAATCTTTGTTTGTAATTTAAAAGATATTATACACAGATGTTCATTCAGAAATAATTTTTACAATATAAATTCAATAGTGATTAGTGAAAATCTATGTCCAAATTACAATACCCTTTCCGTTTCAGCACACTCCCAACTACAGAACACGTAATATAATAGAACCGGCACCAATGGCCGGGAGGGGTGGAGTGATGTGAGTCAAACTTCGTAGCTGTTCACCCTCTCAGTTCCTTCACAAGCGCTTTCCAATGAATACAGAAACTTGTATTCATTGCGCTTTCTCAATTACCTTCTTCTGATGAATTTTAACTGTTTTGCTCCCATAAAGAGTTTTGTGTAATTTGTTTTTTTGTGCAAATGAAGCTTACAGGGCTTAAGCCCAAATAGTTGTCAGTTAGACCTACTTAATGCAATTACATTAATAATTATTGTATTAAACGCATTAATATTCGGACAGTGAACAAAATAAATAAAACACATTTATTACGATTTTGATATTATCCTTATTTCATAGTGAACCAGGGTTTCAACCAATAACAGTGTTGTAAATAACTTATTTAAACCATGGTCCGCCGTGTGAAAGTTTAAGTGAAATAAATATTAGAAAAGTAACTAGCCTATTAATTTAGTTTTATTAATTTTGTTTCACTTCATTGTCCGAATGTTTATAAGTAGTTAACATAACATAATTAATTGGTAGGATTGTAAGTTTCATAAAAACATTAACTTTTTGAAATTGTATTTATGTTTACATATTTTATTTAGGTATTTAAGTATAGATTATTATAAAAAGATTATTGTCTCTGGAACAATACTAATTTGTTGTTTCTCGACCTTATTTTATTTTTGTGGCTTTGACCGTTGATCTCATTTATGTGATGAAATGTCCTTATTTTAAAATAATATGCCACTATGCTTTTTAAAAGTAATGGATAGTGAGCTTCTTGTTCTAAAAAGTGATCTGTTGAAGAAAAAAACCTTTTCCCCATTAAATTCTAATATGTCTTAATTATTTTAATTAGGATGTAACATAGTGATATCTTATTTTAAAATTCCTTCATTTATTAAGGGTTTATTCTCTAGTGTTAAGGAAAGTGTAACAATCAACATTTTTACTGCATTTTCACCCCTTAGCAGCACGCGACAAAATATCAATCTAAATACTTTTTTTTATGTATGTTGAAAATATAACTGTTTTAAGGAAAATATAATTATTATTTTTTTATTGTTTTAGGGGTTGTTTTAACCACTAAATCAAAATTAATTCTAGCCTACGTTACTCAAGGATAGTGTAGCTTTTTATTAGTAAAACTATTTATTCAATCGGTTCAGTAGTTCCAGAGATTATCCCCTACATACAATTATCCCCTAATAAACAAATAAATATTACAAACAAAGAATTTTACCTCTTTATAATAATATTAATTAATAATAACCCCAAAGCTAAGATGGTAAATAATGATGTTCAGATCAAATTATTTCGTATATTTTATAACAGCAGTTATAATAAAGGTTAAAAGAACCAGCAAGGCCCAGGTCTGCACTTTAATAAAAACGTAACCTAAAAGTTAGAAATTTAAATAATTGCTTCACAGTTCGAATCAGATGTTTTATCTGTTATTTTATTCAATTGGTTGCTATGGTAATAAATGTAAATACATGTGATCAATCATCAGTCTTGACCTAACCTAAGATTTTTTCCAACTAAATTTACAAATATTGAAATAAAAAAGGCTTTTATCAAAATGAATTCTAGCTTTTCAATCGGTTCAGTAGTTCCAGAGATTACCCCCTACATACAAACAAGCAAACAAATTTTACCTCTATATAATATTAGTGTAGATACTTACTGATGAAAAGTTATCGGAGGGCTAACTGTTTTATCCGCTTATCTCACGCTGCAACCAAAGGCCACACAACAAGGCATTATAACATAAAAAAATAACAAAACACAAAAAAAACTTCAATTACAAAGACTAAACAAGGAGTAGCATAAACACACGTGGAGAGTTCTGATGTAACGTGGAAGGTGAAGGTTAAAAGCTACGCGCCCACTGGGTCGTTACCGGTCGGTACGGTCGTCACGGCCGTCACGGCATTTTTTAGAGGGGGTGCGTGCACTGGATCGGGCGTTCCGCCGTTCAGGCGTTCCGCACTATCTTCCATCCGCCTTCCGCCAAAACAGAAGTCAGTTTGGGAGAGGATCTGTTGAAAGATGGATGTAGAGGAGGAAATTGCGGTAGTGAGTGCGTTTTTGATAGAAGAAGAGGAGAATGTTAAAATAAGAAAAAGGAGGTTTTGGATTCATAACATTAACAGAAAAAGATTGATTTGTGGTGAATTTCACACTTTGTTCCCGGACCTTGTTCCCGGACCTTGTTCCCGGACCTTGTTCCCGGACCTGAAGTTTTTTTGAGTACTTCAGGATGACTCACGACAAGTTTGAAACACTATTACTGATGCTGGAAGCAGAGTTATATAGGGAAGAAACTAATTTTCGTCATCCAGTGAGAGCAGACTGCGTAGAACGCTGAAAATGCCGTACCGACCGTCCCGAACGCCTGAAGTGCGAGCGCACTGGATTGGTCGGGCGGATCCGCCGTCACGGAAATGTCCTACAGTTCGTAGCTCCAGACTTTCTATCGGACATGCCGAAGGTGCGGAACGCCGTTGACGGCCGTGACGACGCAGTGGGCGCATGCTCATTTAATTCAATGTTTTCAACTTTTGAAAAATCCCGTACCGACCGTCCGTGACGACCCAGTGGGCGCGCAGCTTTAAGTGTGTTAAACTGCGGAAGGGTGTGTTATTGAGGGCAAAGTAGTGTGGGTTAGAGAGCGGGAGTCGACTCACATCCTCTTACCCTATGCCGCTTCTATTCTATTCAATATTCTGTGCTCCCAACACAGTACAAAACCAAGTACATTATGTTTCAGTTCTGTGCGCTCTTTGCTACTGGATCGTAGGATACAGCTTCGCTTACAGTTCGGGTAATAGCTTCCTGGGATATACGCTCTGGGCGGGTTTCGGTGTTCCAGACTCCAGTATGGCTCATTGGTTCTTTCAATTTGTCTTCGCCGCAACTGCTGCTACCATTATCTCAGGAGCCGTGGCCGAAAGGTGCAATTTCATCGCTTATATAGTGTACAGCTCAGTCATATCTGGTAAATACTTAGATTTTAGTGGCATCATCTCTACTTAGAATAAAATTAAAACCTCTACAGACGTCTAACTGTTTCTTAAGGATATTCTCGAGAACCACTTTATGGATATTGATGATGTTTTTAATATTCTTTAAATAGCGTTTTCGCGAGACAAATTTCTCTTCTTTAAAAATGTAAAGTTATCAATTGAGGTAGGCCTACAATTCAATGAAAGTTTCATTCAAAATTCATTCAAAAACTCAAACATTTGGAAATTACTGCCATTAAAGCAACTGTAAATAAAAAACTGTTAAAATGTAAAAGTGGAAAACATCACCATTTTTGTATTAGGCCTACCATTTAAAAATTGGTTATTGGTATTTCATACAAGTGGTAAGTATGTGGATGTAATGTTGTTCAATCTTTTATTAATGCCAAAATTGATTTTATTACTAATACCGTATCGATAACTGCACTCGGAAATGTTTTGGAATATTGTACTAACCGTTTTATTTCGCACGTTTTGATTTTATCTTTGATTAATCCAGAATAATTGTGTGGTTTTTCGCAGTTTCTAAATGTTAAACAACGTTACAGGAGTTGTCTACCCGATAGTTACCCACTGGGCATGGACTGAGGAAGGATGGCTGGCTGTTCAGGGTTATCACGATTTTGCCGGGAGTGGAGTGGTACACCTGTTGGCGGGAACTTGTTCGTTCGTAGCAGCTTTCTTCATGGGGCCGAGAATAGGACGATATGAAAATGGAATAGCCGTGGATAAACCTGGACATTCTGTCCCTGTAAGTATTTCCAAACAGTCCATTTGCACAGTATCCCATATCCCAGTCCACTAGTATTTGAGTACAGTTGTACTTTTTATGGTTACTGGCTACATTCTTATACACTAACATGCATCAGCATATTTCAAAAGAAATCTGTAAGCAAGTGTTACTCTAATCAGTGGCGCACCGAGGATTTGGCTGGGGGGGGGGGTACTAAGCTCAGGACAGAGTAGGGCTTTTTATATTCAATAAAATCTAAATGGATGGAAGTTTTTTAAATTATCACAAATTCTAAAACATTAATATACAGTACTTTTTTAAAGTGAAGGGTGGAGGACTTTCGTCAGATCAAACAATAGTGCAATATAAACATTCTTTCCGTTAGACCACCCCGCACTGACCTTGCGTGACGGTCTAGCCAGCAACCCAACTCACTGCCTTAAGGTCATGTTATACGAGCGCTGATAGCGCCAATTTTCAACATTGCGTTAACGTCGGTTAATTGGGTAAATGGAACTACCGGTTAGCGACACGGCGCTATCAACTCCGAACCAAGTTATACGGAGCACGGTCAACGAGCACGTGAAACTGTCTACGGCTATACTTACTCAAGCCGAGGGGAGCGAAATTTTTTCAGGGGTATTCTCTCTGTGTATTTAAATGGGAGTGGCTATATCTACACGAGCCGAGTCGACCCGCACGGAGCTGAATTTTTCCATGCTCTATCTGAGAGCATTTTGGAATGGGTCGACTTCTCTGAGAGCATTTTGGAATGGGTCGACTTCTCTGAGAGCATTTTGGAATGGGTCGACTCGGCGCGGATCGGATAGATATAGCAACAGGTCCCGACCGGAAAGAACGTTCAGTCTTTTCAACTGTTCTTCCATTATGATTTTGTAATCACGGTATTTGTGACAGTATCAGCAGAAAATCAAGACTAATTGTTGGTGAGGTGGAATGCGCGTGCATCTTTCCGACAGATTTAGCCACTACTAAGGATTTCAGCGACGGACCGGGTCGTCTCTTGTAAGTATAAAGCACTAACTTTGATACACGATTTGAAAGCACTGGGTGTGTTCCCCATCATCTAATCTTTCTCGTAAACAAAATTCCTCATATGTTTCTATTATTTTTAATACACCTAGACAGCCTAACTGAATGGTGTCTATTTTGGAAGTGAGGGACGTGATGTTGATAACGCCTGAAAAACGCGGTGTATAACACGGGACCCGCGTTGTCGACGCGTTACCAATGTCGCGCTTATATTGTCCGCGAGAGGAAAGAAGTCCAATGAGCTCTTGCCTATTCAAAAAATTTCAGGCGCTTATCTGAGTCAGCGCTAAGCTTACGTTGCACACGGCATTCTGCGGTCACATTCACTGTGGCAAAACATGTAAAATAGCCAATTGAGGTTTTACTTTATTGTAGCTATTTAATTGTGTTAATAGTGTTGAGAAAACCATTAAGGTTTGATAAGCCTTCCAGTTTTAAAAAACTAACTTTATTACAGTATAGGATTACCATAAAAAACGTTTGTTATTAAGAAAGAAAGATGTTACTGTAAAATTTTGCACAGTTAGGCAGTAAGAAAAACCGTTATTGTATTTACAAGTAAGATTATATTTACACTTATGTACATAGTGTTTACAAGTTCTTAAATTACTATACAATATTAAATTGTAAACCATTTTAAATTTATGTAAAAAACTAGCAAAAGCTTGTTGATAGGCCTACTAAAAAAAACTGATATACAGTAAATCCCTCGACATTCGCCGGCTTGGTATTCGCGGTTTTGATTATTAGCGGTCGCTAAAAAAAGAAAAACTACTGTATTAAATAGAAATAAAGTACATGTAAAATTCGTATATTATTGCAGTGTTTGTACTGTAATAATTATTCAATTATTGTATGAATAATTTAATTAAATTAATTAATAATTGATTAATTTAATAACATTGTATAAAATGCACGTCGTCAAAACACTCACAAATACAACAAAACATACAAGATGGGATTTAAAAAATCTTTACTAGCAAAATGCACTTAAAATTTTCTGAATAATTAGATATAAATAAATATGTAATATTATACAAATAATTATAATCAAATTTAAACCTAGAGTAATAAAATTATTGATGACAAAAATAAAAAATAAAACATAATTTTAAGTTAAACTTGTAGACTAAGCTAAATTGCACAGTGTTAATTTAAATTTAAATAGTTCAATTGTTTAAATTCAACTATTAAATTAACTATTCCCTAAGGCCTAGGGAAGGAAAATTTATATAAAGCAGTTTTTTTTTTATATTTTATGTCAATAGTAATTATTATGTCATGTGCATATCTGCATATAAGCTACTCATTACGTGTAAGTATTTATAACTTTTATGTGTTTTATTTTATAAGTATTACACATATTTTATTAAACTGCAGTATGTCATTCAAGTTTTGGTGGTTCATTGTAATAAATACAATTATTTTCAATAATGTGACACATTTTGTTCAATTTCGTATTTATTTTTCAGAACTGTTTCAGAGAATCAAATTAAAAGTATGCTAACATTAGTATATTGTATATTATACAAATAATTATAATCAAATTTAAACCTAGAGTAATACAATTATTGATGACAAAAATAAAAAATAAAACATAGCTTTCCGTGGCGGACTGGTCTAGCCCAAGTATTCTATAGCCCTGCACTTAACGGCTGTTCTACAGGGATTCCACATTAGCAGAAACAAAACTATGGGGCGCGAAAGGTTTGGACAATGCGGAGCGCCTGCAAATGCCGTGCGGTAACATACAAACACTGCTGCATACCGTCCTGGCTCAGAGGACTTCTTTCCTCTCGCGGACAATAACGTCCCTTATAACTTGTGAATTTAAGGGTCTGCTGTAGTGGCGGCCATCTTGGATTTTTATCCCATAAGAGCAATGTTAAATTTCAAACCTTTTATTTCGTTGACTTTTTATCATAAAATTGTTTGCAAGGTCTCATTTTAAGCGTAGTCACATTACGCATCCGTCTTGAAATTTACATTTTTTTAAATGCTTTTGATTTGTTATGTAATTGACATTTTGTAAGTACAAAGTTTGAACTTTTTCCCTAACACAATAAAAAATTAATAATGAAAAATAATTTGCAAGCCGGATCCGAAATTGTATAAAGAATATTCAGTTTTTTTTTCAACACTCAATTACAAAAGATACTTATAAAATGGTATGAAATGAGGCAATGTCAAAGCGTTCAGCTGCAAGAAATTGCACTGTTTAGATAGGGATATAGTGAGAAGCGGTTGCTTTTCCGGTTGCTTTTTGGTTTACTGGAGCAGACCCTTAACGCCCGGTTTTCAGCGCTCGCATACCGCAACTCATGAACCAGATCGATTTATTATATTTACTCATATTAATTTATAAAAGAACGATTATTTTTCGTGATTACATCACGAATTTAACCATAGATGTAATTTTTAATTGAATATCGACTACATATTCAACGATCAATTAGTTTAGACCTACCGGGGGGGGAGGGGGAGGGGGGCAGGTCCCGCTCGTCCCCCCTCCGCCGTCGGTGCGTCACTGACTCTAATTATTAATTATTCTGGATGAATATACTTGAAAAAATCTCAGCAATATACCTTAGTCATAGAACAAATAATTCCAAGTTGTAGCAACTTTGATAAACTTTGTCTTCAGTGGAAGGATAATTAATTATGGTATTACTTGATCCTCCTTGTTCGAGGTTCCCATTCATGTTTGCATTTATATATTAACATTTAACGAATTCGGTTGTTATTTAATTCTTTCATTTTATAAATCAGAGTTTTAAAATAGTATTAAAAGTATATTTTTAAAACCAGCAAATATTAACTAAATAGATCCATTGTTTGGTTACAATGTTGAGCAAGGTGGACAAGATATTTTTCCTGAATACTTATTTCATTCTACTTTACTAAAAAACTAAACTTATTTTATTCAATCATGAAAGGTTATTGAAACTGGCAAACCTACTAACATAGCCTACTTAATGTTGCAACCTAACCTGTAGAGGATTTTTGGAACATTTCACTGTATCTAGTTTATGGTAATTGTTCTACAATTTCCAGCTGATCGGGATTGGAGGCTTGCTCTTGGTCACAGGTTTCCTTGCCTTCAACGGCGGCTCCCTGGGTCACATCTCTTCTCCAGGAGATGGTGAGATCGTCGCTCGCAGTATTACCAACACCATCATGTCCGGAAGTGGTGCCGCCATTGTCATTTTGTTTCTCTGCAAGATGGGTATTGTTGGAACTGCGAGCTGGGCTTTTACTCTGACACTCAATGCTACCTTGGCAGGGATTGTAAGTTGTGTTTATTGTTATTGTTGTTATTGTAATAAAATGTAATGTAATATAAATCATTTTGTAGTTTTACAATATTTTAGAGAATTTCATACATACAATTATTAGCTTGTAATCTAGTTGCACCAAACACACATCTGGTAACATTATTCTAATGTGTTGTGCAATTATCATAAGTTTAACCTTAGCTATTTCTAAATCTTTTGAAATTAAACTGACTTTAACAACTTATAAGTTCTATAAGCCATTTTTGAACTGTAAACTTCTATAGCGCACCACGTCCAAAAAATGTGTATACATATTTGTATAGCAGAGTAGACTATGTAGTTTTCTTGTTGCTGGGGATTAATCGGATTTTACCGTCACGTGTTTCACCATGCATTTTGTGAAACGGTCCTAATGTGAAGCGATCCTGAAGTGAAACACTAGTAAAGTAAAACGCTCTATTCCATCTGTTTGAAAAAAGTTTTGGTTTGGCCGAGATTGGAACCAGCAGAGTCCATCACATTAGACAAGCGCTTTTGCCGGTTAGGCCAAAATCTCATTGCTAATTTAGTATATTTGAGTTGGATATATAGCCTAAGTGTAACAGGTTGTCCTATATCATAGGCCTTATCTGTTAATGTTAATACAATGTAAAGTTTAATTAAGCCCCATTTCCATTACTACAAATTCGTCTTGGGACATGTGCCGGGATTTGTGCCACAGAGAATGGAAACAGCCTGCAACTTGTCCCCGGGGCACGCGTATGGGCAGGAGCCGATCACGCGGTCAGTCTACACTGCTACACTCGCCTGCCTGTTAAAATCTTAACTTAAACGTACTACCTCGTTCGTGTTTGCTAGTGCTTAGTCTTGTTTTTCGTAGGATGGAGTGGTCTAAATTTAATGTAAAGTAGCAAAACTTATTGAATTATATGAACAAGAGACAGTGCTTTAGAATGTAACTAGTTCAAGCCACAAAAATAGCAACAATCTAAACGATGCCCTGCAAAGCATTTCAGAAATTATGGAGTATAGTCTTGCAGAAGTGAAAAAGAAAATTCACTGCGTGGGATGTGTCCTGGGACATGTTGCAGACTGTTTCCATTTCAACTAATGTCGAGCACATGTGTCAGCACACATCCCGGAACATGTGGCTGGGACATGTCATAATGGACCTTAAGTAATACCTCTGAAATGGACATTGTGCTTCCTCATTTTGTAAGTTATGTTAAAAAATAAATATTGTGTATATCTATGTTTATGTTTATAAATAAACATCTGTATATTTATATTTATAAATATCTATAAACAATGTACCTGTCTGATAAGTTTTACAAAGCCGATCTTTTGTTTAACAAACAACATCAATCAGTTTTAGTTATTAATTTGTCTCCATTTCAAAATGTATTGTGCTTTTTGAAGTAACTTAAATCAATATCTCAGCCTTTTTATGTAGTAGGACTGGTTTTAATAGCTGCAAACTAATTATTGACAGAAGTGCAATGTTAATCATTTAATTTGATTGACACCCTTTAATTCCAGGCAAACTAAATGATACTAAAACTATTCATGAAAGGATTTTCTTGGTATTTTATAGGTGTCTTCTTGCGCAGGCGTAGATGTTTTCCCAACAGTGGGAGCTCTTCTGTCTGGCATTGGAGCTTGTTTCGTATTCATCTTAGTTCGATACATCATGCTCTTTTTGAAAGGTAAGATTTTTAAGTCTGACCTTATTTAATTAGCGATTAAAAATGGGTTTACGCAAAAATATTATGTCAGATATCAACCTTAGTTAGTTAACACTAGGTAAGATTCTAACAAGTGAACACTACTTGATCTACCAATCCCAGCAGGAGACTGAATCTCCAACCTAACTGAAGCTGTTCCTTCTAGATCTAGATGCAACTGATCACTTCTATTTGTTATAAAGGACGAATGCCACTAACTTTAAAGTTTGAACTCAGAAAAAGATAAAACTTTACAGAAACAACAATCTCTATGAAAATTAGAAGTTTTTATATTTTTGACCCAGAAGATTGAAACTTAAAACGTTCTAATTGGAGTATAAAAACACAATTTTCAATATTACAGACTAAAGAAAGGTACTGAATAAATGTTTCAATCTCTAGTAGCTGCAAGAAGCCCTAAATATAACCAGACTATCATTCACATCTGCAAAGTAATCTTATTATAGAATAATTTGTTCAATAACCTTCAAACGGTCACTCGTTACTCATATACGTAAGCCATCTACGGCAGCATCATGACATTAGAAGCGCCTACAAATTATGCGACGAACAACAGTGATGAACAATGATTCTAGGTAGCATCAACAGTTCATGTTAAAATCTGCCCGACACTGGACATATAGTAAAAACCTAACTAGTTTATATATATTTTAACGACCCAGTAATGGTGAAAAATGTTTAAAAATATGAAAAGTTTGTACACGTCTCAACAAATGTGAACAAAAGGGTTATGTCATGTGAGAGTTTTCTTGACTTTGAAATGACAGTGTGGTGTCGAAACTGCAGTCAGACTTATCTGAGTAACAAGTGACTGTTTGAAGGTTAGAGAACAAAATATTCTATAATAAGTTAACAGTCCAGAAAGTAAGAATTATCATAAACATGGACAATATGATCTTATTAAATTTGTAACAGTGAAAGAAGTGGATGTAATGTAAATCTTTAATTAATTACTCTCTAAAAATAATATGACATTTTGTCAGGCTTAAAAGAAGAGATGTTTTAGAGATAGATTTAGAGGTAGATATATAAAGACAAGAAAGTATTTTGTACATCTACTTTTTTAATTGCAAACCTTTTGGAATTAATTTTAATATGTATATTTTTGTTCCAGTAAAAAGCTGAAGGCTATCATCGATTAAAATCAACTTTTTATTCTTAGAATCAATTATCATTTAGAAGAAAAGTTATTATTGATAGTGCACTTTAACCACTCTGTTGCACCTTAAATTTGTAGCACATATATTTTTCTAAAATTAGGTAATTTAATGTGTTTTGCATTTTGTTAATCTTTCCTCGGTAGTAAAACTATTAATTTTTTTAATAGGAATAATTTTATTTGTTTGTTTATCTTTTTGTATTTTGTTTGTGAGGAAATGGATTAATAAAAACATTTGATTTTATTTATAAAATAACTAAGAAGAACTGTTGCAGTGGATGACCCTCTGGATGCAGTGGCTGTTCACTTTGGTGGAGGACTTTGGGGTCTCATTTCAAGGCCCCTTTTTGCCAGAGAAGGCCTTATATATGGAGGTGGAAGAGTTGCTGCTAAGGTAAAAAAGAGACATTTTATCCAAACTGTATATTTAGACTTGTCATAAATGTATGGAAAACTGGATAAAAATATAGAGTTTGCTTTTGTTTTAATTATATAATATATAAATGATAAACCATTGGTCTTGGTTTCGTGGTTCTAACTTTGTCCCAAAATAAAGACACTTCATCTGTTTCTGTCATAAACAAAAACTTAATAAATTCTGACCCATGTTTTGAGTCCATGGTTTCAATTTCTGTTATTCGCTCTTAATGATGAACATTTATTTCACTCAATCTTCTTTATTCTCACAGTACTGGGAGCAGGTTGGTCATGAGGTTAAAGTCTGGTATTGTTGGAACCTTCCCAAGCAGGGTGAACATATGTCCGGCTTTAGGAGGACATGTCCTCCTTTTTAACGACTGTCCTCCAGTCCTCTCGGACTTTTTGTGAAAACCAGCCATAATAATAAAAATAATGACATGATAAAAATTCTAGGTCTTCTGATTTGTTGGTATGTTGGAAACATAAATAGGGGCACTATTTCAAATTCCAATTTTTCGACTTCGGCAATGCTCTACGCGCACCACCGGCGATGAAAAACTTAAAATGTTTTAACCTTGTGCTAGTTTTTTCAAATTTTCAGCATGAATGGTTTGACAAAAGAAATTATTCAGTCCTTTTTTAAAGAACAGTAAATTTGCCACAATTTAGAACTAAAATCATCTTCCTGAAAATAATATTTTTTGAGTTACAGCCATTCAAATTTCAATCAATTTTAGTTTTTAGATAGTATTTGCGTTTTTTTACTGTGAAACAAGGGGTTTTCAGCAAAACAGATAAGGAAGAACTTTAAAGTAGACAAATGTACCTTTAATATAAGACCAAAATGGGGTTTCTACCATTAATAGCTTCTGACATACAGCTGTTTGAATTTTAGGTATACTTCAAGAAATAAATACATGTAATATGAAATAATGTAAAAAATAAATTGTAATTGAAAAATTAAAGTTGTTGATACAAGAGTACAATTACTTTCAATCACATCAAATTACATGTATTTTACATAAAAGAGTATATATTTAGGAAAATAAAAAAATGTTACAAAATACTTTGTGAGTTACAGCCATTAAAATTTCGAGCCTATTATTAAAAATTAAAAATAAATTTCTTTTCATAGAGCATTTGCGCTTTTTTACTTTGAAACAATTGTGTTTTAGCAAAATATAAAGACTAACTATAAGTGGAGAAATAACTTTAATCTGTGACCAAATTTGGCAAAAATTAGCTCTAAGATTTCCTGTATGAACATTTCAATCATGCTTTCCGACATCCACACGAACCAAGGTGTCATTATGTCATAGCGCAGATACTTTTTTTCACTTTGCAGCAACAATTAACTGGATGAAAAACCTAGAGTTGACTAGAGTTAAATTTTCTTTTCATTTGATATAAAAATACTGTACTATGTTATAAATATATAAAATAATAATAAATATGTATTTTTAGTATGTTTTGTACTTCTACTTTTATGTACCAGTACTATGAATAAAAGTTTCTTTAAAATGTATAAAAGTGCATTTAACATTGTCATCTTTTTTGTGTAAATGTCCTCCTTTTTTGCCCATGTGTCCTCCTTGTAAAAGTGTTCTTCTGGTCACCCTGTTCCCAAGTAGGTGATGGTGTTGTTTTAAGACTTTAAAAAAATAATAAATATTCTCACAATATAGACAAATTAATTGTGGTGTCCACTAACTCAACCCCTTTCAAGTAAGACTTTAAACATTTATAACTGGATTATTCTTAATTGAAATAATAATTCAATTCCCAAACTTAACAGTTTTATTGATAAATAATATGATCATTTGTTGTTTTTAAGCCTTTGTTTTAAAATTAAATCAAATAATTTACATGAGAAACAAATTCCAGAAATACATCTTTAGTTTTTGCATAGTGAGTCTAAGAGTGATTTGGAAAGTATCAAAGTAGTTTATTAAAATATTAAAAGATTGATATTTTATTATAAAATTAAGGGTTAATAATTATAACAACAAAGTGATTCTTCTTTGGTAATCATAAAACCAACTGTTGTTAATGATAAAAATTAAATTGTAAAAGAAACACATTTAAAATAATTTTCCAAATTTGCAAGCAGGTAGATTTTACGGTGATAGAACAATTATATAAGATATGATTTAGTTATATAATAATGTAATGTATTACAGACTTCATAAAATTGAAATTTATTTCTTATTTCAGGAGCTAGTGGACAACCTAATTGGGTGTGCTGCGATCATTGCCTGGTCAGCTGTTACCAGTATGATTCTGTTTGGAGCCCTCAAGCTGATTGGCAAACTCAGGGTTACCGAGGAGGATGAACTTGAAGGTTGGTCTCTTTACATATCAAAAGACAATAATGGGGAAAGTAAGAAAAGTATTGAAAACATTAGTTACATATCAAAAATGTATTACGATAAGGTACACACATTTTGAGGGCCTCACATGAACTGCTTGGTTAGGTTGTGAAAAAAAGTTTTGTCTTACTCGTCAGACCGGGAGCATAACATCGCTACAGATATTAGAAATTTGAAAAAAAAAATTATGTGGTAAGGTTTCCCGTTAACATTATTTTTATTGTGATTGCTCCCTGAAATCAAAACCATGCAACAAGACAAAATATGTGTGGGTTTTAGACGAATAAGACAAAATACAAATTTTGAAAAAGGACAAAAATTACATCATTATAGTCTTGCTTCATCAAGTCTGTACTAGTCTTGAGCTCACTAAAACGCTTATTAAGACAAACAATTTGTGGGCTTTCCACTTCCACTTTAAATCTGTGGCCATAGTCATATGTCACTTGATTTCTCGGGATATACACTCAAAGCCAAAAATACTCTATGTTTGCAATTACTATACAGTCATATCAAAAAGTCATTACATGTTCATTTGTTTTTATGTTTACCTCATTGACTGCTTGTAGTATAACTCTTAATAAAAAGTTCTAGGCGGCACAAGATCGCGGAACCGGCAACGGCAAACACGACTTTTTCAGCTTTTTATTAAATAGTCAGGATTTTTGTTTTTTCTCTATTTTTGCCGCTCCTTAAAGTTGCTACTCTGGCCTATAGTCCTTTTAGGCCCCATGTAAATACGCCTCTGGTAATAATTGAATTCCCTTTGTGATTCTCCTGTTAATACCGTCACTGAGGATTGTTTATAAAATCTAAAAATTCATTACACAATATTCTCTTTTGCTAAGTCAACATTTAAACATCTTAAAAGCAATCTTTTAATTTAAAAGTTTAATTTAGGTAAGACATTTTGTATTTCATTGATGGTTAAACTTGTGCTTTATGATTTTCTTCTTAATTATATACATTTTTTAAAAAGGTTTTACAACAGAACTGATTTCATGCAGTCTTTCTAAAACTAAGTTTCTAAAATGTCTAGATTGAAATAAGCAAAAGTTTTAAAGGTGGTGAAGTGTGTAACATAAATTTTTTGTTTTACAGGTCTTGACATCTCAAAACACAATGAACCAGCTTACCCATTGAAAGGTTGGCATCACGCACATGCTATACATGCCCACAATAATAATCCAGGAAACGATAAAAGTAAGTGTTTGTTAAAATACAGGACTCTTACTAGTCGTACTACTATAGTTCCATTTTTTAAAGTGTCATAAATTTATATTTTGAGTTATAAAAAACTACTAGCAAAAATGTTTTCTAATCTCTCAAAATCCATATTTTTAAGCATTTCTCATGTATAAATATTAATATTTATAATATTTGTTGGATGATTTTATTAGAAAAACAGGAACAAATGTCTCAATTTAGAACTATCTATTAACACTTACTGGACTTCAATTTGTTTTTACTTTCGGTACTCTACTCTAAATTCAATAGTGAAGAGTGAAAGTTTTGTTGCTGCAACTAAGACAATAGGAAATTTTGATTTATTTTTGTTCAGCTCATCAGTATGGAAACCGACCCACAATGCAGTATGACAACATGGCTTTGGAGATGGATGTGCAATACAGACGGTAGTTCAAGTGGCTTACCTTAGCAAGAGAATGTTCATGATTGAAAGTATATACAGTACTTACAAATTGAAATATATTCAGCCTATTACAAATGTTCATTTTTATGGTCTATGATTAAAATTTATTTAAAAAATTCCAATAAGGAATATTATTGCTAATCAAATAAACAATTTGTCTTTTAGTGTAACAAACCTTTAGGCTGACAACAGACGAGACACCGGTGTACGGGACACTAAATATACTATCAATTAAATGTGTGTCAACAGATGAGACACTGAGTAGCCCGCTACCAGATTCTGTGGCTCTACGGTGTCTCTCCCCACGAGAAGCTGGGACACCGGACAGTGTCCCGTACACCGGTGTCTCGTCTGTTGTTAGCCTTAGTGTAAGTAGTTTGTAAGCTACTTACAGTAGAACCCCTCTTAACCGGTCAGGTCGGGACCGAGACCCTGGCCAGTTACGAGTTTGGCCGGTTGATTCGAGGTTCCCGTAAAAAATTGATTTTAGTTCAAAAATAACCTACAGTACATATTTCATAAATAATAAAGGAAATAAGACGTTATTGCAACTGATTTTATTGTATGTACTGTACATACACACACAAACAAACACTAACAAATTACATGTAAACATTTTAACTTCCATCGCCTCCTTAACTCCCCTGCCTCCGAGAAATAAACAGATAAAGAAAGAGAAACAAAGGATGCCGCTTGGTTAATTGATTCCAAGAAATAATAATAATACAGTGGGAAGCAAGATTTGATCCCCCCTCTTGCTTCCGCGGCAAGAATCAATCGACAAGGCGGCTTCCTTTGTTACGCTCCTCCTCCCCCCTTTTCCCTGCCACAACATTAACACATACAGTAGCAAAAATAACATTGCGTCATCCCGAAATGTCCGTCAAATAATCGATTTTTTGAGACTTCGGCCAGTTAATATATTTGATTTTGTTGTTTCTTGAAATAGGCCGGTTAAGCCGAGGACCGATTGATCCGAGGCCGGTTAAGAGGGGTTCTACTGTAATTGTAAACGAGATAAGAATTTCAACTCAAGTATACAAATGAAATAACAATAATTATTTAGTGATAATTTTGAAGTGTCAACTAACAAAAAAGGGTTGCTATTAGTTAAGAATGTTAACTTTTACTTCCCTAGTTCTATTTTGATTCTATAAAAAATGTAGATACCATATTTATGTTGAATTTTTGTTCAGAATTATGATTCAAGTATCATTATAGTCTTTTTTATAGTCTTTCAATGAAACCCTTTTTATATTAATTTGTTAAATAAGTTTTTTCTGTTTCATACAAAATAAATTTGGATTGCATTTCATTAGACCATGGAATTTCAGAATTTCTGAAATAAATATTTCAATATAAAATAACAACGGAACATTGGGGGGAAAAATATAACTTAACTTCAAAGTTGTGTTAAATAGAGACTGATGAGATTGTAAATTTCAATATGCATTCATGATTTGTTATACAAAACATGGTAGCAGTTTTAAAACATACATATAACCCCAAAGGTTAACTTGTTTTAAAGCTGCCTATGTTAAAGGTATGTAGAACTCAGTGAGCAGTCAACTTTGGGAACTGGCAGTATGCTGTTTCATTAATAAGATGCTCGAGCGAGATTAGAAAACACTTAAGCTATTGCAAATAAATAGTGATCTTATTTTTAATTTTAGTCATAATATGTATACAATTGTAAATTTTGCAATTTTAAATGTACAATGTGTAGAAAACAAAAGTTGTGACAATTTCCAGTTTTAATGAAATTCAAATCAGAATCAGGTTTTTGTTTTGGTTTTATGCAAATCACTTTAATAATATTGAAAATTTACAGTTTTTGTGTACAAAAATCTTCAAGTTGAACTGAAATTGATGCACTTGTTCTAATTGCACTTTAGATTAAATTATATTTATTCTTTGAATAGATAAATTTAATTAGCAGTTTACATATATTTTTGTTGATTATTCACTAAAATATTTGTAAACTAAGTACTAATTTTAAGGTAATGGTCTTTCAAAAAGACAGTAATTATATATTTGAACTTTTTAACTTAATGGAATAAAAATCTGAAGAATTTGAATCCAGACAAATTCAACAAGTCACATGATTTTGATATTACGGATTTGGAACTCACAAGATAGCCTACAAAATAACCAGGTGAAAGTATATTATTTTCCCTGTTATATAATTAGTAATGGTTAACATAATATCATTAACTGCAAAATTATTTAATTTATAAAAGCAATTTAACCCTCCATTAGCTGAGTAGGGACCACATGTAGGAACTCCACAAAATTATCACTGAGTTCCTAGAAAGTGCAGATCTGACCATAGTTTAGTACCTTTAAATTAATGAAGGTGATAGAATGTCTACCTACATTTTATAGGATTCAATTGAGGGTTTGGAAAATGTAGGAAAATGTAATTGTGTAATCTTTAACACTGTGTTATTTTATGTTTTTAGATTATTTGGATAAATCCACTTTTAATTTTTTGTTTATTATTTACCAATAAGTTAAAAAAAAATCAGAGAAACTCTTTTTTATCAAAAGAGTGTTTAAAGTCTCTAATACTACTTGCTTTATTAATTGTCTAAAGTTGCAAAATCTCCTGTTATAATGTAGAAGATTTGGGATGAACCCACTAAGATTCTGTAAACCCCATGAATCTAAGCATTTTTAATAAAAGTATGTTACAAATACAAACAAGCCTTTGACTTTATTCTAACAAAGTGTGATTGCCACATTTTCCACAGTTGTGTAATAATGACTTGATCAATGGAGGGTTAGAATAGTTTCATTATATCTAGCTTTTAGGATTGAATATTTTAAAAGACAATTAAATACAATGACATATTACACATACATACAAATACATTTTAAGTTTGTACATACATATTTTGTATTAAAAAATGAAATAAATAAAAAATTAATATTTATTTGACTATTTTCTTGTTCAGTATCTCCTATTTGTATGTTTTGTTTATCATAATGCATCATCTTGGTTATCATCCTTGAACCCGAAACTAAACTTTATGATCTAAGTAACAATAATTGTCATCTTGATCTTTTGATAGATTCAAATCTTAATTAATTGGTCATCAACACCAGGATCATCAAACACTTGTGAAGAATCCAAAGAAGTATGTTAAAGTAATTCAGGTAAGAGAAGTGGTCCCATTGCATTTATTCCATTCTCAATTCATCTAATAGTTTCTATAATTTCTTCAACAATTGAGGTAGGTACTTTAACCAAATAAGAAAAGCAAAAATAGTTGAAATGAGGTGGGGAACACTAAAAGAGTGAACAGATACTCTGTAGTTCAGATTTCAGCAAGTACTCTCGTTTATGGAAAACAACAGAGGTTCTTAGGTACTAGCAGTTGATCATCGTACTGTTTAGTATACAGTTTAGACTTCAAAACAAAAAAGTCACAGTGAAACATTATTTTAGAGATGCAGATTTACCAATTGTGTAAACAGTTATAACAAAATCTCGGCAATTCTAACCACTGTTACACAAGTATAGACTTCCTGGTAATCATATAAATCCCCTTACAGGACATAAAAAGCCTACTTTTCTTAAAATAGGTATTGTTATGATTAATCCGAGGTTCTGGGCATATTTGGTTATGTTAGTTATTAGTATTAGTGTTTTATATGTAAAGGTATTGGATAGCAAGATTGACCAGGAAATATAATATGAATACGGAAATAATAGCAAGGTCGCGTGATAGGTCGTTTAACACGGAACAAAACAAATAATGCTACGGAAGCAACAATTGTTTTGTTGAAGATGTCAACAGGAAGCTAGACAGGTTATATATAGTATAATCCGGATCTAGAATCTGGGCCAGAGTAGGGTGATTGGCCAGAGGAGAATGGTCGGGTGACCAGTGATCCGTCGAGCTGCGAGTTCGGCCTGTCTGTTAAAGTGTGGGGCCGGAAGCTAGGGCGGTTCGTTGTGAAAAGTGCGGCCGGGAGATCCAGACAGCAGGATCTCTACACAGCTCAAGGTTTGGGCCATTGGAACGTCCAGGAAAGATTTCGAGTAAAGGACCGGGACGTATCGAAGACAACATACTGAGTGAGCAAAAAAAGTATTTTGGTCTATTGTGAAAGTCACATTGTATTCAGAGTTTTGGAGTTATTAACTTGCGAATGGTGTCCTGCGATTCAGTATTAAAAATACATAGAAAACAATACCTACATATTTTTACCTAGTTAAAAATATACTTTTAAAAATTGCCCCCCTTTTTGCAACACATCAAAATATGGTAAACAAGTTTTTTATTTGGGGACTCATCAGAGCAAAAATATTGTTGCTGCCCTTCATATTTAATTTTAAATAAAACTTTTATAATTTTTCAGAGATACTGTTTTTTTATAAAACCCACTTGTTTTTTATAAACTTTTATTCTTAGGGAGTGGTGGGTGGCCAGCACCTTATGTAGATCCGCATGTGACAGCGCCTCCCTCTCAACACTCATTGAACACACTATAGATCGGGCTCTGCCCCTGGGACTCATCAAATATTTATTCCTAGTAGGCCTACTAAAACCCAAATTTTCGACAATGCTCAGATGTCATCATCAAACTGTGTTTTACCAGTACTATAAAGGAAATAATGCCCACAACCACATGCAAATATGACTGAAGTCAATAAAATATGCAATTTAATTGGCCTATTATACAGCTGTAACAACGCAGTTCAGAAATGAGGGTTCCTAATAAGGACTGCAATTTAGTGACTCAAATGCTAAACTTTTATGATAAAATAACGTTTGTTGTAGATTTTTTCAGTGATGAATCATACTTTGAAGAAGTTATAATTAAAAAACAAAGAGTACCGAAATTTATATTTAAAAAATTCAAATGAACTTTGTTAAATAAAATCAATTAGCCGAATTAAGTGTACCGGTATCAATAATATATAAAAATGGTAGGGTTTCAGCATTGAATTAGCTTTGTAAAGAGTCATAATTTTGTAATTTTTATTAATACATTCTTATTTAAAAATATGAAATTAACAAAAAATTTTATTACTTATATTTCACAAAATGAAAAATTCAAAACTAATAATTTTATATACTTATAAGATTAGTGTGTTATTTTACTTTTAATCGGTGTGCAAATAAAAAAACTCTAAGGTTTTATAAAATAATGCAATATAAATCATACATATGATTTATAAATATTTTGCGATTTAAGGCAATTTAAAACAATATAATGCTATTTAAGGCATTATAATGCGTATTAGGTAATATAAAGCATACGAGCGGAGCCAAATCGTTCCATTTTTTTTTTTTTTTTTTGAGATACTAATATAAATGGCGTTGTGCTGAGCCAAGACCATCTACATACAATAATACATCAATGACATTGTATTGATTACAAAATCGATGTAATTGTAGATGGTCTTGGCTGAGCTGTTCTTTTCCTCAATTTCAAGAATCGATTTTCAAGAATCGATTCTATCTGACGTTTCTTGCATTGGTTGAGTCGTCTGCTATTCTACTTTTTCAAAACAACTTTCTCTTATATTCAATTCTTGGGGAAAACTTGACTCAACAAACCAGTTATTAAAATGATGTTATTCAATAATGATCTTTACTTAGATATTTTAATTTGTGCTATAGAAATTCAGTTGCATTCACAACAAACGTAAATCATATTTTGGTTTGATATAATTTTTAAGGTTATGTTAGACAAATGTTTTCTAATATCAGGTATAATGTAATAACATTAAGTTAATGGTTTTATTATACAGTTATGGAACGTTGCTTAGTAAGAACGTGTATTTTTTAGTGATTTTAAGAGGTGATTAAAGTGGTGATAGGCCTAAATTTTATATTTTTTATGGGTTCAAAATAATGTATACACACTCTCACTTTTTGAAAACAATGTAGGATTTGGATCGTAATTAAAAAGAAAAACACGTAATTTTAAGTGGGCTAATATTAAAGTAATGGCTTTATTGCTCCAGTGTCATAAATATTATTTATCTGCACAAAGAGTTTCAATTTTTGTTCCCTTAACATGTTATTTAATACTTCTTGCACTCTCTGTTCATTTTTCTGTTCCACTTCGCTCACAACATGTAAATACTTTTGAAGAATTACGTAAGAAATCTATAATGAAAAACAAAGACAAGTTGTTATTAACAGCAATCAAAAAAGAAGACCAAAGCAACAACAACATAAATGACATTAGGGAAGATAAAAATATCCCTCCTACAGAATTATTGGCAGCTATATTTATGAAGTAAGTTCTTTAACAAATTTATTTATGCTTGGTGTTTATATTAGTCATAAAGGCATAAGTTTAGAATATGTTTCCCGTTGATATCATTTAAACATAATGTCAGTTTTTAATGTAGGTTAAGTGAGTTTTAAAACGGTAAACAATCTGCAACAATAGGCCTAATTAATACAAATTCCCAGGAACTAAAAAAATCCAGAAAATGAAAAGAAATATTTTAAATAAATCTATGAAAATCACATCACAACAATTTGAGAGACGTTAGTGATCAGCTATCTTACAAATATGGCATAGGTTATTATAATAAGCTTTGAACAGCTTATATTACTAGGAATGAACAGGTGATTACAGCGATGCAAAATTAAGAGTTAGGTTAAGTACTCCTATATATATGCCTAAATATTTTAATAAAAATTAATTTTATATAGCCTTATCACTTGAGTATAGATTGTAAAAAGTTAGCGTAATGGAATGGGTATAGGCCTATGCCACAAAAGGGAGAGTATAAGTTCTAGATTAGGCTACCGGTAGCTATTAACTTATTTATAGAATTCTATGTAGGCCTATTGTTTGAATATATTTGTGAGGAGTTACTATAACGTTTAGCTTTTAAGTACGGTATGAAGTTTTCAGTTTTTGTAAATTTTTCAATATTGTATTATTGATTTACTTAGCAAGTTAAAATATCTAAACACTTAATGCACTTTAAAATCTTACTAGTAATTCTGTGAACAGTAGACACAGTGAAAAAAATCTAAAATCTGGTCTTTAATGCAGATGAAAAAGGTTTTTGTCGATTTCTGAAACGTATGGCTTAGTAATATCAATTTAATGTTAAGGAGATATCAAACTGGGATAGATGAAGATATAATTTCTTTGTTTCAAGACAATAATGTACATGATCTGTCAAATCAATTCGCTAATTATTTTGCATCTGTTTATTCCAATCACAACGCTATAGTTTACTAAATACGATTGTGCTTTCATAAACCTCTTTCGCCTCAGTTTAAACATTGCCCTCTTGTATTGACGTCATCAAAAATATAATAATTGCAAATCTCAATGTCAAAAATCAGCAGGATTCGATAATCATAGAACCTAGGCCTATTAGCAATTGATCAATTTTTAAAATTTCTGATTTTGTTTTTCATTACGGAATCCTTGCAACTTCGTAAAAAAAGGACTCAGGAAATACAAATTATTGCGCCCGTTGTTTTAAATTCCTTCAAGGAATATTCAAATGAAATTTTAAGAAAATCTAACCACGCATTTAGCCGGGCCTAAGAAATAAACAGTTTTTTATTGAGAAAATTCAGAACGGTCGATATAAAATTGGTAATAGGCTAACTCCTAAAACGAAGCGTTCAAGTGCTTTTTTAGAATTTTTCTACTTAGTTATATAATTATCATAAACGATAACTAATTTAGTATAAAGATTTGTAAAATAAGTGATTTTGTACCTATTATATTTATTTATTCCTTATGTTTATAATTTTGATTAAACATACTTTAACTAAGTTTTATTAGGTTCATAGTATCAGTTTTAAATTTGTTTATTTATTTCGATTAATAACTTTTTATAGATTACAATTTTATAAATTATGTTAAAAGAATTACATTTGCTTTATTACAATTTGTTTAGGCCTAATGTTTACTCGTATTACTTTACAAGTGTTTTTAAAGATGTGGTATAATGAGCAACATTTAGTCTCTATAAAATTATGACTAGCCTATATGTTAAAAACATTTGAAAAAGTAAAAAAAGTTTATTGATTTATTGGATTAAACTAAGAATTCTTAGAACTTAAGCCACCAACAATTACCATTTGTCTATTGGAACAAGGTGAAAGTAAAACAATCTGAGTTATATTCATTATTGACTCATTTACAAAGTGTAGGTATAATAATATTAAAAGTGTTTTGTTTTATAAAAATCAATACACAACAACGTTTTTCCTGTCTTCAAGGAATATTTATGCCAATTTTGAAGAAAATTTAATAACTCGCTGGGTCGTAATTGAGTAACAGACAGACAGACGAAATGCCAAATGGTCTTGAAACATTACTTCGCTTACGCTTGGGTCAATAATGTCAAGGTTTTTCAAATGTATTAAGCCTACTTTTATTCCAAAGGGTTTTTTTGTTTCTGTATATTTATATTATGTAATTCATGTCACAAAATGTTTAAATTTAATGTAAGGTGAGGATGGGGATAGCAAACAATATAATGATATCAATATATAAAAAATGTAAGTGTACTTTGTCCATGCATGCCTCTGAAACTCCGTAACCCAAAACAGTCCAATGCAAAACCTTCTTCATGAATTAATTTATTGTAAGCGTGGTTTCTCCGTGCATGTCACAACTCCGCAGTCTCATGGGAATTATATATTATGATAGCTCTGAAGAAGCTATGAAGAAGGTTTCTGTTTGGAATTGCAGGGGTTGGGTGCGGAGATTTGGGTGTTAAAAGAGCACATCAAATGGGAAGTCAGTGAACCAGCTGAAAATCGATTGTCACAGTGGCCTAGACTGACCAGAATGGCTGTAGAATGTTCTAGAATATTATGAATCTTCCAGAGGGTTCGAGAATGTGCTAGAATATTCCAGAAGGTTCTGGACCATCAAATGGACTTCTTATTCTGGAATGTTCGGGAGTGTTCTACAAACTATAAACCATCTATAAAGCTAGAGACCTTAAACTTGACACATATTACACTTTATAGGTATATAAAAGAGAAAAAAAATTAGAATTTCGGGTTTCTATAAAATATTTTAGGTAAAATGTAGCGTATAGACATGAAATGTACCTCAAACTGGCGGAAATCATAGTTTTTGCTCTTACTGGCGCATAGCTGATCATGTATGCAGGATTTTTTTAACAGGAACAAAAATGTAGAGCTTATGGGAGGCGTGCTGTTATTTTTTTGTTGGCTTGCAATTGTATATGTCGATTTAGAAATAACTCATTTTATTTTTGCATTTGTTAAAATATTTAAATTATTTTGCTTTAAATAAAATGTAAAGTAATAAACTTTCTGTTAAACTTATTATTATTTAAAAAAAAAATATTAATTTTAGGTCTGATGTAGAGATGGTTTGGTCAATGCCGAAGTACTTGCAACAGTTTGGGTTCACTGCCTTGAGAATTTCACCTGTTTTGATAAAGAATGTACACAATACTAAGATATTTTTTAACTAAGAAAGGACTACGCTATTGTAATTGCGTTCACCATTCAGTCTGTTTTTGAAAAATATTTCTAGTAAGATAAACAGCTATTGTAAATTAAAAAAGTTCAATATACAATTTTTAGTTTTTTTGTAATGTATAGTTGGCTGCATCACTGTTAAAAACCATGTCCTAAAAGAACATGTATTATTTCATTAAACAAAATATAATACAGGTTTTTGCTTAAGCTATTATATTCATTTTGTACCTTGTATTAGCATTTGCAATTATAAAATTATTGATCAGCTGCTATTTTTAGGGTTGACAAGGATGAAGATAGTCTGTTGAGTATGGAAGAATTGTCAGAATACATTAACCTTCAAACACAAAAACACATTAATCAAGGAATGCAAGAAAATTATGGGCTTTTCATGTCTATTGATCAAGATCCGGCAAATGGTAGGTTCAGTTATATTTTTATTAAAATTATCTCTCTACAATTATTGTAAACATTTGAAATGTAAACATTTTGATAATAATTGTTTAATTTTGTCTAAAATAGGGGTAATAACATGGTCTGAATACCATCGGTACTTTCTCTTAAAGAACGGAATACAGGAGGAGTATGTTGACAATCATAATGAACATCATCAGGAGATGCAGAGATCTGTCAAAGGTATTTTATTATTTTTTAATATTTAGT
The DNA here is from genome assembly GCA_018207615.1 of Philaenus spumarius. NCBI lineage: Eukaryota > Metazoa > Arthropoda > Insecta > Hemiptera > Aphrophoridae > Philaenus > Philaenus spumarius. The sequence goes on along the minus strand of JAGFPH010000176.1, from coordinate 785,600 downwards.
TTTTAGTAAATTTACAATTTAGACATATTCTACATTTTTAAGTAGTTTCTAACTTAAGTTACATGAATAAATTATTAAAGACGTAATTATTCTTCCCATTATTAATTATCAGTTCGTAATTATTATTTGTTCATCAGGACTTTAAAAATCTTTACATTCATCTATGAACCAATTTTTTTTATGATGCCAGGTTCTGCTAACTTGATTGTGGAGTTTCTTGACTTAAGGCCACGTGAGAATTTTAAAATTGTATAATTTTTCTTTTATATATATATATATATAATTTATTATAAACTGTATGTTATCTCCATTTTTTAAATGATTTATTGTGTTTGTTGTTACATTTTGTAATTTATTATGTATAGTTATTGTTTTAACACATCTTATTGGAATCCATGTTGACTTGTCTAGATACAAATGTAAAATTTGTCAAACAGACTAAAAATTGATTTGAATTGAATTGTCTAATAAACTACATATTTAACAGTAAATTTGAATTAACTTTGTAAAGGCTCTTCAAGCACAATATATTTTAAAAGTTTTGCTATATATTAATAATATCTTTGGTTTAAAAATGTTATTAACTTATTTCTAAATTTATTTATGTCTTCTTCTCTTCCTAAAGTGTCATGTAATCAGGGCCCAAACATAGAGGCTGAGCTGTCAAACCCATAGCCCTCGAGGCCTGGCCTAGGGGTGTCCAAAAGGCTGTTATACTTTTCTAAATAAGAAAACAATTTTCAATTGATTTAATAATATTTTATTAGTTTGGTTTGTTAATTTTTGTACATTACTTACCAACATTATAAAATTATTCAATTAACAATAATAACTCTGACATTAAATTATAGTTATTGACAATAATGAATAGCATATCAAATAGGTGGTAATATATATAAAGTGGACCCTGCAAAGACCACTTGATTCTGGGCCCGGCTAAGAGATGTGGGGACCTGCAGGTAATCTATTATTAATAAATGTCAAAAAAGTAACTCGGAAACTATTTTTTTGCTGTAATATTATGCTCATGAACACTTCAACTATTGTAGAGTAGTGATGTAAAACGCCCGGGTATTTAAATTAATTAAACCTAATTAATGGAAATTAATTTGAAGGCCACTCTTCTAAATAACTTTTTAAACCTCTTTTATACATATTTACATAAAAGCCTATATTTAAATAAATAATATAATTAATGTTCAATGAGCACTGTGGTGAATTTAAACAATAAGAAACACTGAAGCCCCAACCACAAATTCGGTGAATAAAACTACAAAAATAAAATGAAACACATTTATTGATATAGCTATTCTAGTTCCCTGATGTACATTTCAGTAACCAAGTTACCATCATCGGAGGGTTCTAAATCTAAACTAAACCTAACAAGTATGAAACATAAACTAAACAGACCAAAACTCCTCCTTTCCCCACCTTAGGTAGATCAACCAAACATGAGTGACCACGTCAAGGACATTCCAAAAAGCCAGGTAGAAGCGGCTAACGGTACTTGTCCCTGTCCTTGGGAATGGCCCAAGGTTGAGAAATGGAGCGTGTTACATCGATAAAATAAAACTTCTTAAACTACTAGAAAAAAAAGAAAAAAAAGTGTACAATATGTCTTACAACTTATTAAAATAACGAATAATACATTATAAACAACGGATAAAGTTAGAAAATAATATAAAATTAACTAATCCACAAATTAAGATAATACATATCTTCAACGGATAAAATAAGAAAATTATATAAAACAAACTAAACAATAAATAAGCAAAAATACTTAAATACGAATAATATATAGATACAATAGAAACAGCAAAATACTGCGGCTGATAAATGGCAAGGTTTTACCTAGGTTTCAACAAAGAAAACAAACATGAATTAGGAATAGGACCTTTATCTGAGTTTAGAAGTAATTCGCTATCAGTTTTAGCAATGAACATACTTTCATAGCTGCTTAACAATTTATTGGAGGTCACGCTCTTAACCAGTTTAACATTTTGTATTCCCAATTCATGGTTGGTTTGAAGGATGTGCTCGGCTACACTAGATTTCTCAGGCCTATCGTATTTTATATGAGCTATATGTTCTTTAAATCTAGTACAAACTTTTCTCCTTGTTTGGCCTAGATAAACCTTGTTACAATCATTACAACTAACTTCATAAATACCGGACTTCTCCAACGTCGGAATTTTATCTTTAGGATTGCCTAGTAAACTGTTAAGATTGTTTTGACTTTTATAAGCAATCTTGATATCAAAATTTTTAAAGATAGATCCCAAACCCTTGGTGAGGGCTGAATCATAAGGTAAACTGCAAAATCTAACTTTACTCTTGACCGGTTGGAGAGTCGTAGTATTTAATCTGTCATGCTTTAGTCTCTGTTTCCTAAGGATATTGTCAACAACTTTAGGCTCAAAACCGTTAAACACCGCTATATCTTTAATTTGGTTAATTTCTTTAAAAAAAAGAATTCGTTGGTTGATCTACCTAAGGTGGGGAAAGGAGGAGTTTTGGTCTGTTTAGTTTATGTTTCATACTTGTTAGGTTTAGTTTAGATTTAGAACCCTCCGATGATGGTAACTTGGTTACTGAAATGTACATCAGGGAACTAGAATAGCTATATCAATAAATGTGTTTCATTTTATTTTTGTAGTTTTATTCACCGAACTTGTGGTTGGGGCTTCAGTGTTTCTTATTGAAATAATATAATAAATATAATTTGAGGTGAGAGTACACATATGCAAAATATACTGTTTTAATTGTATCCGGATTGGAAATACGTGAAATAGTAGGCCTTACGTAGTGCAAAACAAGCTGAGTTAAGTTTATTTGAAATGAAGGTAATATGTGATTTCCAGTTTATGTTTTCATCATTTACTACTCCCAGAAATTTTGACGAGTCTGTACTTGGTTCTAAATGATTAATTGAAATTTTGTCTTTTAATTGTTTACAACTGAACTGCATTATCCGAGTTTTATTTTTATTACCGTAAGTTTTATACCATTTGATAAAAACCAATTTTCTGCCATAATCAGTGATGAAGTAACGGACTTTTCTAGATTAATACTATTCTTCCCAAAAACCGTTAAAGTAGTGTCATCAGCAAACAGGACAGCTTTTGCTTCCCCAATATTATAAGGCAGGTCATTTATGTAGACCAAAAACAGTAAAGGCGCCAATATTGATCCCTGGGGCACACCTCGAGAATTTATTTCCCAAGAAGAGCAGTGCAATCCGTAAGAGTCTGTATAGACTACTCTTTGCTTTCTACATGTTAAGTATGACCGCAACCAATCATTTGCCTTTCCACAAATACCATAATAGTTTAGCTTATAAAGGAGAACTGTATGGTCGACACAATCAAACGCCTTTGAGAAGTCCCACATTAGAGATGCTACATGCATGTTCTTATCCAGCGAGCGAGTTACAGCATCTAGTATATTATATATAGCAGATTCCGTACAGAGGCATTTCCGGAATAAAAACTGGCTCTCTGTTAGAACATTAAATTTATCAAAAAATTTCAAAATTCTGCTCAGAACTACTCTTTCAAAAATGTTCGACAAAACCGGTATTAGTGCTATAGGACGGTAATTTGTAATGTTGGATTCATCTCCTTTTTTAAAGATGGGTTTTATTAGGGAATATTTAAGTTTATCCAGAAAACTACCATTCTCAAAAGTCTGCTGTTTGTCAACTTACCTCTTGATAATGACCCCTCCCTTAAAATGCTAATTTTAAGAACACAACTAAGCACTGAAGGCAGTTAAAGATTAAAAACATGAACTATAATAATTAAAACATGAAATATAATAGTTAAAACTGCCTTAAACTAAATTTTTTATAAACGCCCAGTTTTTGGGCGCTTAAAATCGCTTTGGGCAAATGCCCGGGCATATGCCCATTTTTAAACGACCAGCCCACTGGGCATATGCCCGGCCCACATCACTATTGTAGAGTGAAATTAACTAACTATAAACATACCAGCAATCCTTGTTTCGTTCTTGTAATATTCTGTTCATATTTATCTCACATAACTTAATTTACTTCTGTAAAGAAATTGTAGTCTTTCTTTTGTTTTTTGTTGTACTTTACAGAGCTTATAGCAAGAGATAAGGCCTCGTGGTCGGAAGCTGCCCGAACAGATCCTGATTCGCTCACGCTTGACGAGTTCCTAGCTTTTAGACACCCAGAGTCAAGTCATTCTACGATACTGGCTTTAGTTGACGAGTTGCTCGATAAGTTGGGTAAGCTATAATTTGTAGTTAAAAATAAAAAAGTCTTTGAGCGCGGAAATTTACTGGAAATTAAACAAAAAAGAGTTAAATAAAATTGTAAAAACCTTTAGGAAGCTTAAATTTGTCAGTACTAAATATTTGCCCTTGCATGCTAAAATAATGTGTATCTCTTTGATTTTGACCTGATGAAAGACTATGCGGTGTAAATTATAGTCTTTGGTGAAAAATTATTTATACATTAAACTCAAATTGTTTCTTTTTACACAGGTCACATAAGAAACAAAATAACCCACTTAAAACACCCACACCTTTAAACACTGTTATTAAAATGAAATATTTATTTAAAATATTTGATATAAAAGAACAACTATTTGCAAATTCTGGATTATCGTACTTAAACGACAAACAACACTTTCTCCTCTACCTCGTGCATATTATAAGCATTACGATTGACAGCAGTAAAACTTAACTTTACTGTTGCTGCCATAGTAAACATGATGCCAACTTATCACTTAGAAACAATAAAATTGTCTTTCTACTTTGTAAGAAAATCATATTGTCGTTTTACAATAAATATTGGGCTCAAAGGAATGTTGCTTATATACAGGGGTATTCCACGAAGAAACGGAAGAATCTTCAGGGCTTGTTCCTCTGGTGAAAATGATGTAAAAAGTTAGTATAAATATATGTTTAGAAATGTTTCTTTTACCAGTAATCCACAATTTTGTTCTTTTACTAAATAATTTAAATTTAGAACGACTAAACGAATTGAGTTGGAATTTTGCAGGTTACTCATTAATAGTTTTGACAACTATACCATTCGATACTAAATTAAACGGGGTACAAAAGTTTACTCTAGAGCAGGGGTTTCCAACCAGTGGTACACGTACCACTGATGACCTCTGTGTGCAAGGGGTAAGGGCCTCTGTGTGCGCGAGCCCCCAAACTTTACTCTGCTGCCCGTCTGCCAGGCTCTGGCTCTCCCCTCCTCCGCTGCCCATCTGCCGGGCGCTAGCCGTGTTCCCCTCTGTCGCGCCTCTCCTAACTTCTGCTCCACAGTCGCCATTTTGCATCAGTGTGAACGTAAATCACTCCTCGGTTACATCAGCGTGAATGGTGATTGTACAGTATTTATATGTTGTTGTGCATTTGTATTGTGCTTTTCTGCAAGCAAGAAGCGATTTTTGACGATCCCTTGTACTTCAAAGCATAGTGTTAAAAAAACTTAAACCACAGGCCAATAGTAAATACAATGAAAGTCCGCTACATAAAATCACCCGACACTCCTATTCCCCTATGTGTTGTTTGTTTCGAAATGCTTTCGGATCAAAGCATGAAGCCGTCTCTACTGATGCGTCACCAAAATACTAAGCATTCTGATTTGGTTGGTAAACCCTTTGAATTTTTAAATAGAAAATCTACTTTTTTAAAAAAGAAAATCAATGTATGACAAACTTTGTCAATTCTGATACTAACTTGATAAAAGCGTCTCATACCTTCTTACACTCAATTACACGTTCACCGTGCAATACAGATGTTACGGGAGATAGTTATACCTACTACCATTACTGGGAACATCACGTTTATTGTCATGCGGGTTGCGTCAACTGTCCAAGCGTTGTGTGGGAGTTGATGTTTTTTGGACGGTTTAGTATCACTGATACTGCTGTTTGAATAACATGGCTTATGGGCGCTCCGAACTGCACGGTGAACTTGATATCGATTGTACTTATAGAATTGCAAAAGATGGAAAGCCTCACACAATAGGTGAGACACTTTTACTACGGGCCGCTATAGATATTTTAGGAGGAAAGGCAGCCAAAGAAATTCAAAAAGTACCTTTGTCAAATAACACAGTGAAAAGGCAAATTGTTGATATGTCTTCCAATATTGAAAGACAATTGTGTTTAAAACTGAAAGAATGCACTTATTTTACACTTCTAGTAGACGAAAGTACCTATTTCACAAACTTGGCACAATGACCTGTATTTGTAAGATTTGATTTTCATGGTGGGATGATAGAAGAGTTTTTGTTCTACAAACTACTTGAATGAAACACTACAGCGGGACTGATGAGTATGTGTTCAAAGTAGGCATTTCCTGGTCCAAGTGTATTGGTTTGTGTACCGATGGGGCAAAAGCTATGTCAGAAAAATTGACAGGACTGAATGCCGAGAAGCATTATCTGCTAAAGGCATGCTGGAAAATCTGATATCCGTTTTATCAGATGCTGTGAAATTTATTAACTTCATAAAGGCTAGGGCTCTTAACCAAAGTCGTCCTTTGCGAAAGCGTGGCCTGGTGCAAAAAGTTTTGTGGGGCGTTTTTGAAAGTAAACGATTCCCCTCCTCCAACTATATTCACAACTTATCACCCCTTCTTCCTACCACTACCTACACAAATGTCACTACAAAACGGATTTACAGTTCGTCTCAGCAGTAGTGCAAAAAATAAAAAACAATCATCAATTATTATATTGTTATTAGAACTCAGAGTAGTCATCTTACCTCTGTCCGCAGAACATGTCGACATTCTTTAAAAATTGTGTGTTCGTTGAGTGTTTCTTATACTTGTTTGTGTTAAGTGTACTTTATGACGACCTCAACATTGAGTGACTTGGTTTTTTTAATTAAATTTATATGTGCGAAATATTTATGTGATGGTGTAAAACCGAAACTGCAGTTGTCATAATAAAAAATAAATAACAAGGATTGATAGACGTTAAACAGGTAAATTTATACTTAATTTATATCGTTATTTAGAACTTAAATAATACCAACCTTAACCCTTTCGCTGCGTATTATTATTATCCAAGCAGCTCCCTATATTTTGCAATTATGATTGAAATTTAAAATTTTTGAATTAAGGTTTATTTTACTTAAATATCTCTTTATTACTATATCTTGCATTATTATATACTATTATTTTCATTAAATAAAAGAAATTTTTATGTGTGAGAAACATGATTTAAGCCCTAAAAACATGGAAATTTAAAATAAAATGTTAAATATTTTAAAATATTGACATTAAATAATATTTACTATAAAAAACAATGAAAATATTTACGCAGAGAACGGTAAAAATCTCTAATCGACTGTAGTCGATTTACGCAGCGAAAAGGTTAGATAAACATTGCCACCGTTTTAAAGAAACAACCCATTTTTCATGTTTTCAAGAAAAGAAACAAAATCGAAAATATAAAGAAGGTCACAAAACACAAAGACATAATGAGTATATTTTTAATGGTATTCTAGACTTTTGTATCACATACTGTAGTAATTTTGTCGAGGTGACGCGTCACAGTCATGTGGTCACGTCTCACACACTCCGACAACACAAATCAGCAGTTTACGGAGCTACCTGCTACGGTACTCATTATGTTGCTTTTCTTCATGGAGCCTCGCGTCTTGTTCGCATCCTATCCCGGTGCTTCAAAAATAAGAACGATTCAAATATTGCATGGTCACAATAAGCACTTTAATAACTAAAACCCTTTTAGTTCAAAATCTCAACCTAAAGAGAGGGAGAAAGGTCCCGCAGCGTGGTGCCTCAGTAGGCGCGGGGCCTGGAGAGGCCCAATCGCTCCACCCTAAGGACGGCTCTGCTCTTAACTCAAGATTATTCTCCTTGGTGTGTGAAGACATGGGTGGCAAGTTCAAAACGCTACTCTTACATACAGAAGTGAGATGGTTATCTCGAGTGAAAATTTTCATCTGACTCTTTTAACTAAGGTCAGAAGTTTTTATTTTCTAACTGAAAAAAATAATGACATGAAAAACTTGTTTTGTAATGAAAAATGGTTGTCAAGATTGGCATATCTAGCTGACATTTTTGACAGACTCAACACGCTGAACACAGGACTTCAGGGAGCAAACACAACAGCCTTCACAGCCAATGACAAAATAAACTCCTTCAAGAAAAAGTTGGTCCTGTTTTGTTCACAAATACAGGAGGAAAGTGTCTCTGTATTTCCTACTCTTTCATAATTTTTTGAAGAAAATTGCATATCTCCAATGCCAGATGTAGTTGCTGATATCATTGTTCACTTGGAAGCCCTTAAAGAAAGTTTTGATGTTAATTTTTCTTTTGCTTAGCCTTAGTTTGTACTAATTATATAAAATTATACTATGTTTTAGACTTGTGAGTAATAAATAAAACTGTAATCTTCAATAATTGTTTTATTTTTCCTTTATTATAAAATTGTTATAATTATCTCTACATATTTTCAAATAAAAATCAACATGCAAAAACAAAAAAAAGTGTATATAAATTTATTGTTCTCTTGATAAAGGGTTGAAAAATCAAAATATAGTAAGACCTTGATAATCCGGCACTCAATAGTCCCCGGCAGACCCTATAGTTCGCCGATATGAGGCAGTTAAGTTATGAATTTAAAGTTGTTGAATTGTATGTAAAGTTATTAATAAAATGTTTAGTTTTTAGAATTTGTGAAAAATTTATCCTTTTAATGTATTTAATAAGTTATATCGTGAAAACATGCTTCAACTTCACTTGTGAGGTAAATTAATGGATAAATAAATGTGTACAATTTGGAACTTCTGTCATTCTTCAAAAGTGATTTATACTTATTTGACACCATGTCTCTATATATTTACTTTGTACAGGAAGGGTAAATATGAAAAATCTAAAATAACACAATTATACACTAATACACTTTTATGTTTGCTCATGTTTTGATTTTGTGTTTGATTACATGTCGAATTTTGCAGATCGAGATGGAGATGAAGTGTTAACAGAAGAAGAATTTGCAAGATTACAGGTGGGTGAAGGAGGGGAAGGTTTGCTCTCTCAAGGAGAAGCAGAGAGAAGAGAAGAGTTCCGTATGATGCTGGATGCAGACAGTGATGGAAAGGCAGAAAGAAAAGAATTATTGGTAAGCATTTATCCACACTGTTATTACTTAGAGGAATTGATATGAGTTTCTGTATTACGGTTGAATTTGCAAATAGAGTTGGCCTTGGGGGTTCTTTAACCAGTAAAAAAATATATAAACAAGTCCATTACAAAATAGGCATCAGAAGTTGTTTTCTTTCTTTTTTTTTATTTATATTTGATATGTAAAACTAAGTTGTAGTACACTAAACCTCATTAATCCGGACCCCATTATGACGGACTTCGCTTAGTCCGGATAGCCAGTTGACTGCAGGTTATAAAGATTACATTATGCTAAATTTGGAATAAGTCATTCTAAACTAGTAGTCCACAGACTGGACCTTTCATATTCACAGTGTAATACATTTTACTATATGTTTTATGAATTAACGTATTGTCTTTACATACAACTAAACTCAAAATACATGTTCGTTTTCTATAAAGGGTGTTTCAAAGTAGCTTAATTTTAGTTGAAAATATAACAGCTTTAAGAATTAAACAGTTATGTAATTTAGTGTGTGTTATTTCAGATGTACATAGATCCAAAGAACCCCCGACATGCAAGAGAAGAAGCTGAAACGTTGGTCGCATTGTCAGATACCGATCATGACGGAAAGCTGAGTTTATCTGAAGTACTCAGCAAGATGGATCTATTTCTCGGAAGCAAAATGGTGGACACTGCTAAAAGTTTTCATGATGAGTTTTAACCTTTGCCTAACTGTAGGATGTATTCAATTAATGGAAGAGATTTTATCCTCAAGGAGGAAATTAAAATAGTTGTCATTTTCAAATTGAGATAACATTAGGTTGAACATTTGGCAGCTGTAAGTGTTAGTACAGTTCTTACATTCCTGATTTGGAAGAAAATGTTCCTGAATGTGGTTTTTACAATTTGAAATTCTAAATACGGTTATTATTACTCTAGATTTCATTCCGTTTTAGGAAGACATATAAGAGACAACGATCGCAAAACTAAGTTAAGGTTTTCAACTCATGACATGCCACTTATTTCCTTTTATCAGACAAGGCACTTTGATGAAGGCGGTTTAAGACGTGGGTGATTCTCTTCTTCGCAAACGTTTGCCGCTTGTCTGTTGCCATATTATTCCTCTTTGTATTTTCTCGGAAAACATTCTTAAAACCTGCCGTAAAAGACATTATGTGTAAGCATAATCTAATATTTATTTCTCTTTCTATTGCTACTACTTTGCAGGTCCCAAGTAAAGTATTTTGCTTGGTAACGCTTCCAGAAATTGAATCACTGCTTCCAGTGACAGTTACAGTGACAGTTTTTTTAAAGGTGATAAACCTTTGTAGTTATCTTGGTAACACAAAGTGGTGTAACTTTGATTAATTAGTCAAACAATTTAAATGGTAATTGATTGCTATTGAACAACTAAAGTTTAGGTGGATAGCTGCAAAAGTATTGTTAATCATCCAAGCAAGTATAGATGGAGTCACAAATCTAGTTAAAGTAAATGTTCCGGGCCTTTGGTGTGATAATTTAACAACTCAAAGGTGAAAATATTTTCATCTTTATCTTTTATTTGTTGCACCAACAGGCAATTCTCGCTTAAAAATCTACTTTTATTATAACTAAACAAATACACAAATAACTGGATTCAAATAAAACTCGTAACATGTTTCAGAGTTAGGTATGCTAACCTTTCAGTTCTTCAAGAGCAAATACCAAATGAGTACATTATTTGTACACAGACATTCATTGTTGTCTGTATAGTACAAAATAGTATGAAGCAGCTGTAACAAAAATACAATAACGGCTAGTCAATTCTGAATATCGCGTAAAGAAAAGTGAATTTTAGCAGTCATGATATTGAAACCTTATTTTACTACCTGAAGTTACCATACTTAAATTAATCTATATATCTTATTTATATTTAATTCCAGATTGCCAGTCAATGAAATAAACATCTGTAAGCACAGCTTATTTGATAGAAGGTCATTGAATAAATATCCTTTAGCATCTGCAAAAGTAAAGTAAATCTGTAAAGTGATAAATATGTATCAGTTACCTGCAGTATCAGTGATGCAATTCATTCCTTTTGCAGCATGGCTGTTACTAGAGTTATGAAGTAGACATACTTTATAAGGGCAATTATCACATTGTGAATTTATTTGGAAGTAGTTGTACATATCACATGATATTAAAATAATTTGTGTAAAATTGGAACTTTGATGCAAAATACAATAAGGGTCGGGTAAACTTTGTCAATAAATTTTCTACTATTGTGTAAATGAAAATTTTTTATTATTATTTCGTTCCAGAATTTAATATTTTACATAGTTTCCGTAATTGTGTGAATTAAGTCAAAAATCATTTTAATGTTTAAAACTGCTGATTTCCATGATCAGCTGATGTCTTACCTGTGTTTAATCAATAGAGGCTCAACAGATTAAGTTTGAGTTGTTATAAGTGATTTTATATATTAATAAATGTCAAACTTATGGAAAAATTATAGTGTTTAACAAAATGGGAAAACTAAAAATTTAAATTGACTAAATGTAGTCAGTTGAAATGGTATTGATATTTAGATAAATTTTGTATGATTGTTGTTATTTAAGTTTTGTTGATTATTTATTTTAAAATACAAAATTTGTATTTTGTTATATTTATTTTTTGTAGTGCCATAATTTTTAATATTTTGTTACATAGGTTATAGTTATAATTTATTCTATTATTTGTAGAAAAAATACTAGTGTAAAAGTTTGATGAGAAAGAAATGCCATTATAAAACATTTATATAAAAAAAACACAACTTTTGAATTTTTGTAATTTACATCAAGTACTAGTAACTGTGATAAAGGATTTTGTTTGCTATTTAAATGTTCATCAAGATGAAAACATTCCTGTTCTTGTTGATAATTTATTTGTGCTCCATAGCCATATAAACAATTTACAATGCATTGTAAAATCATAACCTATTAATTGACAACTCCAAAGATAATCCAATCACTTTTCATAATTTTTTAACAACTATACAGAAAAATTATCTGTTTTTTCGTTCTGTAAAAAATTCTGTTAAAAATTTTACCTAGAGGTTAAAATCTAAACTATGCCCTTGTGGGGATTATAAACAACTTCTTTCAAAGTGAAAAATATGTTTGTTACTCGAGGCCTATTCACATTTTGAAACCTATGATATAGGTTGGAAATATCTGACCAGTAAACGGTTGACGGTGACCAGTAATACAAAAGGCTATATAACACCAACATCTTTATATGACCTTCATTTAAGGTTTTTAACACAATATATAGGTGTTTTTGTTTGCATTTGGCTCAATTAAATATATAATTGATGCATACAATTGTTGCTTTATACATTTTTATAGTCTCAGTATTCTTTTTCAATTTATTTATACTTGTAAGTTTGAAGTATTATTACAAATACTGAAAAAATGTGTATACAGTTGACTCCCGATTATCCACGATAATGGGTCGCTCAGCTTTTGTGGATAATATAAAAATAATCCAAAAATCAACTGTGAAAGTAAAATAAAGTAAGTGCTTACAAAATTAGGTTTTACTAAAGATTTAGGTTTAATAATAACACTTTAAATAGAGTATTATGTACATTAGTTTTTCAATCACCTCTATATGGTATAGTCTGTGTGCGAGATGATGGGCCTTTACGTGCTAAACTTAACTTCACTCATTGCTGTAATGCTTTTGATTTATTTTTAATTTTTACTGTATTTTTTATTTTTTTTGCTATCGTGGATAAGTTACAACGTGGTTAATCCGGTCGTGGATAATCGGTAGTCTACTGTAATTTGAATAACCAATTTTGAAGGAAAAATTGTGATATTTTATTTATTTTTAATATTGTTATTATTTTCTAAACGTATTGTAATTTGAATGTAAATAATTTTTAGTTTTGAATAAATAATATGTGTAGACTATAAGTTAGTCCTTTTGTATTTTTGTTCAAACTTTACTATAATTGATTGAACATTTTTATAAATTTACAGCTTATGCATGATTTTTAGAATAAAATCAAAGATTTTGATTTTTAACAAAGTTTTTTCTTTATTGTTCTGTGTTTGATGAATACAGTATATTATAAAATAGAAGATTTTTATGCATTGTTTCCCACTTTTATTCTACAAAAATGAAATACTCTACAGTAATTGGATAGTTCAAAATAAGAAGAAAAATCTATTTAGTATTTAATTAATATATAGTTCGACATAAGATTTACAAAGTGTCTAACTTCTGTCTTACCTAGCTTCTCATAATGGAACAGTTTTTAAGTGTCTGAATGGTTCCAAGAGTAAGCTCTACAAGCTAGGAATCCCCAGCTATTTTAAACTGGTACAATCCTCTTTCTGCTGATTTCTTTCACCTTTAATTTTGGTATACATAGAACTGAAGTCGGTAAAAAATACATGAGAAGGCCAATCCTATTCTCAGGTAGTACGATCATGATATTGCCTCGCTTCTTCACACTGACACATTTAGCGTGAGTGTACAGCCTATTTCTATCCCCATTATCGTTGTGTCTATTTTCCGGCGCTTAAAAACTCCAAGAAGCAGTACATTTGTGTCTTTAGAGCCAAGGCCTTAAAGTTAACAAAATTGTATCCTTTTATTTGATTGGAAAGTATTCAATTGATTTTGTTCAGAATTTGAAAAATAGTCAGACGGGGAGAGGGGTGAAATCTTTGCATAGGTAATGTGTTAAAGTTCGATCTTGGCTTAGGTGATTTAATTACTCTTCTTACTTAAAATGTTAAAAATACAGTAGACCTATATATTGGTCAGGGGCCACCAAGCAGGGCTGGAGCACCGGACCCCACACTTGCAGGGCCCCGCACAAAGAACATTTAAGTAGAGAGATTTTATAAACACAACTGTTACTATAATAGCAATCAGTCTAGTGTGATAGTGTAGTGTTGTTAGTTAGTTTTCAATTATGTAGGCACAAAATAATATTAAACTGGAAAATTTCCCAATGGTAAGTTTTTTTTTTCATTTAATAATACTGTAATTTCTTTTCTTTTATTTAATAGTTAAGTATTATTAATATTATATCATGTTTTCTCTTATTATCTATATTTCATACTGCGCTTTTGAGATATTTAGTCCTAACTATAGTGGGTGGGAGGGGGTGAAAGATGGGTGCAAATTGAGGGGCTCTGCAAAAGCTAAACCCAACCCTGCTACCAAGTCAAAATGTCTGTTCATTCAGTTCGTTGACATTTAAATAAATTTTGTTTGTACATTTTCCTGTCATCCGATAGCAATACTCCGCTTCTTCTTCCTACATCAAATTACCTACGAAATATCGCAAATTGTCAATATCTTTGATATCAAAACAGAAGTATCCAGAGAAGTTTTATTGTGGAGCATTATTTTCGCTCATGTGGAACAGATCATTCCAGTGGTCCTACTGTTTTGCGAAGTGCTGTAGGCTTTCATGAACGATTTCACAAATGTCCGCCAAGCAATGTGGTAATGATAAGTATTGCTGGCACGTTCCGTCGTACGGGTAGTGTTTTGCTCAGCCTAAAGAATGTGTAGGCCGTCCTAAAGCGGTCACTACGAGTGAAAACAACGGTATATTTCTTCTGCAAGTCCTGCAGTCTCCGGAAAGAAGTTTTCACAGGGTATCTTTCCAAATGAACCTTATCAATTCATCTTTGGGAAAAAAGTACAAGCTTTGATAGATACCCGTTTAGATTACAAACTGGTCAACCTCTAGATGTAAGGGAGAGGGGGACAGGTTTATTGCACCTCAATGTTGGGAATGAACTATGAAAACCCTGGGGTCCTGCAAAATGTATGCAGGTGAAAGTAATGTAAGCATTGGTGTCATCAACAAGTAAACACATTTTCTTTTAGTTCAACGTCCTGATGATGACTTAGAGAAGCCACTACATAGTGAGCGTGTAACAGTATGGTGCTACAATTAATACTATAATTGTTATATCTTATTTTAAAGACTGCAATCAAAACTAAAATGGCTTGTTTTAAGTAGGTACTGTACTATGATTCAGTCCAATATAACTGATTTTGACTTTGTTGAGATTTCAATTTATAACATTTCCATTGGCTTTAATATTTGTACAATTTATAACTTTTGCCTACGTACGTTGAATTCATCTGGTTATTTAATGAAAATGTACACTCTATCATTAAAATGATTCAAAATTTAAACCTAAGTAAATTATAGACCTATAATTTTGTGGAAAGGTTAAAACTAAATTCAGAAACAGTGGAGTTAACACACATAAATTCTTTGAAATTCTAAGCAATATTTAAAAGGACTAAGAAAAATAAGTAAACAAAGATAAATTAATAAATTACAAAACACGATTTAATAAAGTCTAAACAGGTCCAGTTTTACATTTTATACATTAGTCTAAAATAATTATTTCAGAATAAGTAGAACTAATCCTTTAAAAATATTTCTCACTAGAAGATTTTGTTGACAACTGCACCAGATTTTATTCATTGTCTGGAATCAGCGCAGGATTTACAATCCCCGCGTTCAAACGAAATTCGTTCAGATTTTCAGTTTCCTTCTTTTTTGTACAATCTTCTTTGGATCTGGCAAAGTTCTCAGGAGATTCTTTGGACTGAAAGTAAATAACAGAGTAAGTAGATAGAGGTCGCAACAATTACAAAACATGGAAATAAAATTAGAATTCAAACCATTAGAAACCAAAAGTGCTTTAAGAGGAACACACATATAATATGTTTGAAGATTTTAGTTTGAAAAGACTGAGTTTGTTTTATAAAAAAATAGACCCATGGTTTGTTAGTTATACAGACAAACAGAGAAAGATATGTTGGTTTTTATATGTTAGTTTTTTTATGGATGTGGATAGAGAAATAATTGACATTTTAAGCTAATAGAATAAGCGAGATACTTCATCTGACTAGCTAACAAATATATTAACGTTAAAAAATGCAAAATTAGTAAAGTAATTGCAAAGGTGAAGGTTGTGTAAAGTTTTAAATTGTATGATATAGATGAACTAATAAATTTAAACAGAAATACTTGCTAACCTCCAGAGGCAGACTCAGGACTTCTTTGAGGGAATTAGGAAGTGATTTCAGTAAAGCCTGTACAGGAGGAGAGATCAAGTCTGGGTGCAGTCGGCAAGGGTCCTGAGGTCCTGATATCAGGCTGAAACCTAAGCCTAGAACTGTGGTAACGATGAAACCAAGCGAAGAATACCACAAGTAGCTTATTTGGAACAACACAAAGACTCTGAAACAAGGAAAACATGAATAGTGGTAAAAACATCAAGTTATAAACCTTCAAGTACACAAATTCTGCTTTAGTAGAGATTCTAAGAATGTGTGCTTTTAAAATGTCATTATTGTAGCTGCACAGGAATT
>JAGFPH010000176.1:740230-759096 GCA_018207615.1 Philaenus spumarius | reverse complement strand
ATAAAAGAAGAAGATTGGCACAAAGTGCAAGTCTGTATGTTGACTCTACTCTATCCAACATAATGGCCAATCATAGTTAAAATTGTTCCCTATTTAAATAACATTGAAATGTTGAAGATGATACATCTGTTATTTTTTACAAGGGTTTAATCCAGTAGATCACTCAATCTAAGTTATAAAACATAGTAATTAGCATAAAAACAGTAAAGCTAATCCCTCTGGAATTCTCAGGTACCACTGGACTTTAGGTTGATACAACCTTGCTTTGTTATTCATAACTGTGCATGTTTGTCGACTCCTAATAGTAAAAAGTTAATGTTAACAATCCCCAAATCAAATCTGTCTATTTCCATTAATAAACATTTATTGGGGGGGGGGGGCTTTTAAGACACCAGGTATAAACAAAAATACTGTATGATACCTATAAATTGATAAAATAATTAAATATGTCATGCCCCACCATCTTTTCATCACTACTACTATGTATTTCATAAACTTTCATATTTGTGGTTTTTTTAAATACATTTTTTTATATATATACATAAATAATAGTAAAAGTATGCAAAACATCCCAAGCCGGAGACCAGGTAACTAGTCATATCCCCTCAGCTTGGAAGCGAGCCAAACACCGTTTGCTTTACTTCTGCCTCCTACCTTTAAACCACAGATATGATAATTTACCTGGGTATCTTCTGATCAGGAAGATCCCACGCTATCCACTCAGCTAAGGCTTGCCTTTAATTAAACTGATAAATTAATAACAATTTAGTTACTTTACATGTTAGGTAGTGAATAAATTATATTATAGTCTGTAATGTAAAACAGTTAGTTTAAATACTAATATTTTTAGAATTTAAAGTGTTGGATTACGAAGTGAATTCATATTCAATCGAGTTATTCAACTTTCTAAATTGGTGTGGTTCTTTATGTTGTATCATTAATTACTCGTTTCAATTATTCAATTGATTTGTTTTAATATATTTTGCATAATTGCTATTATTTTAAATAGCCAACATAGTGCTAAAGACGATATTATTTTAGCATCAAGTAACGAAATCTGCAAAGTTACATAACAAAACAGTACCTTAGCAAAACTGTTAACTAGTAACTTTTCCTCTGCAAAGTTACATAATAAAACAATACCCCTGCAAAATTGTTAACTAGTAACTTTTCCTCTGCAAAGTTACATAACAAAACAATACCTTAGCAAAACTGTTAACTAGTAACTTTTCCTCTGCAAAGTTACATAACAAAACAGTACCTTAGCAAAACTGTTAACTAGTAACTTTTCCTCAACGGGTTAATGGATAACTAAATTAATAGTTCAAGTAATTTTGTTAGCAACTTTATGTCAAATAATACCTCGGTGACATTGGCAGTACAACCAGTACTTTCCTAAGTAACGTTAACATGTTACAAATTAATAGGTTACTGCAACCTATTAATAATACAAAGAAGCCTGTTAGCACAATGTAACGTAATCTCATCTCTGGAGGATAGAGAAAGCTGATTCAAACTATACTTTACGATAGATATCTTGGGAGATGGTCTAGAAACTGCCAAAAAACAAGAAGGGCAGCTAATGTAACTGTGTTCCCTTGTTCCCTAAAATTGAGCCTTGCATAAGGCATATTTATACATTCGTATTTGCCAAATATTTTTCGAGCTTCTCTAAATTATAGAACTGCCTAAATTTATTGACACATTCTGATTTGCTCTAATTCATTGCTTCAGAATGTTTTCTTCTGATTGAATTTGTAGTATTCATATTTACTGTTGTAAGTAGGCTTGTTCCAGATTCACAAGTACCTATACAGAAAACAGAAAGGGAAAGAAGATATTGTTCTTGGCAAAGAATATTTGGTCAAAACACTGTCCCTCCGAATGATACCTAACCAAACCAAACTTACCGTCTTACTTGTGATATTTTCTCAACTGAGAGGTACTTCTGTATAGATGCTTGGTTAGCACAAAACATGGTTGCCCAATAAACAGTTCCTCCAAACACTACTGACCACATGCTGTGACGAATTGTAGGATTTGGGTCTAACCTGTGAAAGTAACATTAATCAATCAGCTGGACAAATTAAATGTAATCTTGTAAATAATGTTAACTATTTCAACGCTATGACCTATTCATCAGTTTGTTCAGTCAGTGAGTCAGACAGTATAGTTAATTGTGTTGCCACATTGACTGGTAACGAATGTACAAAACATCTGACAAGTTGGGGTGAAGGCTGATGTGTAAAGTTGGTGAAGTTTCATGATAAAATTTTAGGCCTAATAGCCACATTGACTCCTACTCTACTAAAGGCCCAAAACCTAGCTAGCTCATACCATCATACTGCAGTTGAATTTCGAGAAAATTTTTGTTTCCAGACTAGCCTGTGAGTGAGATATCTAAGCCGCAGATCCTAATTAACATGTTCACTGCTAAAGACACACATGTGAGCTTGACACTGAACACTATGAGAAGCTGCCGACGCACAGTGCATTGCGTACTTTGCACGCCAACCCCTGTATTGAAGTATTTTCAATAAACAATGCATTGCGTGTTTCACACGCCAATTTTAAGCCTATATACTATGGACGCACATGCGCGTCCACTTTAAAATATTAGTGATTATTACGTAGAAAGGTTAAAAAAAATAAAGTAATTTCTACTCATTTAGATTATAAATATAAAACACAACAGGTCAGCTCCTATCATAGGAAATACAAAATTTGCGTAGCAGTGAACGTGTTAAGGGATACGCATTTGAAGTGGCTTCTGATGACTTACACTTGATCCGCAACTGCATACAATTGACACTGGAAAGTTTTGCAGCTACGTAAATCTTAATCATAATTAAAACGTTCAATTACATTTATGTGAATTACCTACGTTTGTCACTTATTGTAAGTTTTTAGGATGAATCTCATATCATTTATTACTGTTAAAATTTCATTAGGTATGTTAGTGTTTGCGTTTCTTAACTGGTCATTAAATAAAAACATCTGATCATTATTTTGTATAATTAGGTACTTAAGTTGTAACTTTTTCAATGTAATCAAAGTAAACTATGGCGGACCGAATACAGGCTCGCTACATCAAGCCGGATTGATGGAGTAGCGGGCTGTAGTTTGGAGACTCCTGTTTTAAGCAATTTGTATTGAAGATTAAGGGAGGCTACAACCTGACATAAAATGTCCATAATGTTACGAGCTCACTTGTAAAACTGAATTATCACACATGTAAACAAATTATTCATGAAGCAAATTTATCGTAGTTACAACAAGAAAACTTTGAAGTCTTGCGTTTCCAAAAATTCTTCCAATATTTCAGAATGAGTGTGGGAAGCTTTAATTAGCTCCTGAATATCTTAGACTTTATATCTCAAGTAACGGCTTTGGTTTTACTGTTTAGCCTACACATCTCTAGAAAACTACTTTAGGATTGACGCTGCTGTTTGATTTCAAGAGGATACATAAACATTACATTCGGTGGCACAATCGAACGAGTGCATCTAGTTTGTGAGAAAACAGAACCTTTTTAATCGGCCTATTGACCAAATAGGAAGACAGCGCAGTCATATTATATCATGCGGAGCTCACTTATAAGTCAAACAGTTCGCGAAATTTCTTGTGGGAGAATAGCTTAAGTTCACAATCTGTACAATAAAATTACAGAAAAATTAATTGTTCAATTGTAATTGAAAAAAAAAAAAATGGAAACGTTGCTTAGACTTGATCCGACCGAGAAAAGTTTTACTGTACTGTATTTGCAACTTGTAAGAATGCTTATAAAATTAGTTACCATAAATCAAGATTCCTTCACGTGACTTCTTTTTCGTTACACCACTAAAGCGTTTTGGAGTTTTTAATGCATCATCAAAGGTTTTTGACACGTAAGGTACGCACCGTATTTATGTTCAAGGACGACTGCCCTATGTATCTCGCACCGATGTTACTTAAATTTTGATAGCCATGTCGTACAATGTGTTCGAGGAGAAATTGAGTTGATCGTTTGTAATATTAGAATTTATTGTATTTAAAGACATAAATTTTTAATTCCTCGATAGCATCTATATTTATAGGGGAATTTACCTATTACCTATTTTGTATATATGTATAGGTTATAAGTTATTTTCAAAATCTGTGTAGGATTGTTTTTCGTCAATGAGGTGGCGTGCATAATTTGACTTATAGTTGTTCTTTTCCGGATATGCGTCCGCCATCACCATGCAATTACGCTCGCAAGAGAGCAGAAGGCACATACGCTAATTGGAAGACTACATCTCTCTCTAAAGGCAACCGGTAAATTTGAGTCGGACCACCAGATTTTTTCGAGTCTGCTACGTCACCTATTTTAAAAATGATTTAGTTTTAAAATAACTTGAATGATATTTGTACTGTATTAATTTAGCGAATATAATTTGTGTAAATAATTGTAAATACATTTTAAGGGCAACAAATCTTAAATGGGACAATTGCTGTCCTATTGAAATTAGGCGATTTAATTTACGGTTTGAATTATAAATTATATAAACCTATACTACAAACATGTTGCTGCAGCTAATTAAAAAAAATATGTGTTCATGATATAAAATAATTACTTTTATAATTTTATTTGTAAGGGCGGTCGCATGTCCCTATCCCTGTTTTTAACTAAACTATACTTTAGAATTAAGTAAATTTTAAGGATATTACCACTTAAACCAATAACTAAGAAACAAAATCAATATTTTTATTCATAGCAATAATAGTTCTCAACAAAAATACTTACGATGGTAAAAAAAAATATTTTTTTAAAACTTGTCTTCCAAGTTTTGCGTAGCGGCGGTCGCAATCCACGTTATTTTATTTAATAGCCACTAATAGATGGAAGGTAGAGCGCTGTTAATAGTCAGTTGGAATAGTTTCTACACAAGTTGTGTTTGTACTTCACCTCATTGATTTCTTCTAATTTTTTAAATAAAAAAAATAATTATTAGAGTAAGGTTTTTGAAAGATTATGTTTTTACTTCGTAGTAACGCTCTCATAGTTTAACTTCCATAGAATAATTTGTAGGAAAATAATAATAAACACTTATATGCAGTGGATAGGCATGTTAGTCGAGGGCCAATATGGCGGATCGGTCGTCTTCGCTGCTTGCTCAAAAAATTATTTAGTTTTATTTCGTAGCGGCGGTCGCAGTGGTGGCGGTCACATTTCATGTACTTTAGTCTGTTATATGATACATTCATTACTTAAATATTACTAAATCATTTATTTATTAATATTTACCTTATACTAAACTAATTGCTTTGGTAATTACGTAAATACTTGTATCAACCAATAAATAACAAAGTATTATCCGGCGGTCACATCCAAAGCAACGGCGGTCACTATTGCAAAAGCTATGTCAAGTGTTTTCATAGGACTTTGCTGTAGGCCTATATGAAGTTTCTTTAAATATAATTTGAGAACATTTCTTATCTTTGATTCATTTTCAAAGCATTCTAGCTCACAGTTTTAACGATTCCAACAATTGTAACGGCGGTCATGCTTAGAGTAGAGGCGGCAATTAAAATAATAAATGTAGAATTAGACCCTATATATCACCTAAACCTTTATGATGTGATCGTGAATAATTATGTAATGTTGTAGTTTATCATTTACTTAATATGTTTAACTTTATAAATATAGTACCTGGGCGACCGAGCATCGCTCAGTATTTTTTTTTTAGGAAAATGTATGTAAGTAAGAATCGCATACTGAATAGGCCTAAATATGAATATTTTTCAATCTTACGCACATATAAACTGTTTATTTAAATAAATTTTTTTTTTAATATTAGTGTAATTAGTTCTAACATTTTATTAGATTTTTTGCGGATGTAAAACCTAGCGCATTCAGATCCTGACGTCCAAAAACCTCTATAGGTTATGTAACCTCTCCAACGAATAGGCCGTATTTGATATTGTTTATGTATTTTAGAAATAATAAATAATCATTAGATAATTTATATTATCTTTATAGAAATGCAAACAATGCAGAAACTGGTGAAAAGGTTTTCAGAACGGTTAATAACAGCACGAAAATAATGTTTTAGTTACGTTTGGTGTTTGAATAAAGAAATATGTTGAAAATTATACCAAATGATAAATTGTTAATGTTTTTTGTTTGTTAAATAGTATATAAACATCTGGAGCTAAAATTAACAGATTAACATCTGTTTGTAAAACATCTTTATTGTATCTATAATGTATCTTATTCGCCTATACTTAGTGACTTCAAAGGTGGTATATAAAAGAAGTTCAGAGTTTAAATTTTATGCGCATATTCCCGAGTTTATGCGCATTTTTGCAGACATCAGACCTAGCACATTCGATTCCTGACGTCAAAAAACCCCTATATGCAATATTCATCAAAATCGTTAGAGCCGTTAGCGAGATCCCCGAAATAAATGTATAAATTTATAAAAAAATATACATGAATTGTTCGTTTAATAAGATATGATTTAAACAAAATTATATTACCTAAATTAAAATTGTTCCAATTATCCTGCTTACGATTTTTAGCCCTTTTGTTTCATTTTAGCAATTTTAAATACCTGAATATATAGAATCCATAATACTATTAATATTTGCAATTGAATGCGAGTTCAAATAAGCTGAAAATACAAGAGCTGTATAAGACAGTCATACAATTTTGCCTAGATTTTCTAGCTTTTAGTAACTAGTCTTAGCTAAAAGTCATCCAACTCACGCTAAACAAATGCTAAAACTAAAAGACAAAGCGTCCATAATCCTGTTGTTTCTAATTACTTACACAAACAGTTCGATCCTGTCAGATATGAGATTTTGTTCCCAGATAAATGATGGTCCTCCAACCATGAAGGTACCTACACCAAGAACCGCGAGGATGGAACATATCAAGACTACCGCTTGGAAGGTGTCCGTCATGATCACAGCTTTCATACCACCCTGTAAAACACAATTTGTCAGTAGTTGGTCGTTTATATTGTTATTTTCAAGTTAGGACCATTGTCCTTCGTCATCAATAAAAATAAAAACACACAGTACACTGAAAAACACTTACACACACGAGACCACAATTACAAAATACACGCTCGCACATTTTAATGTCCGTGTGGTTAGATCACTGTCCACGGCTAGACTGTCGGTGTTACGTCTGTGCATAGTTCTTATCTGTATTTACTTTTGCAATGTCTATTACCAAGTCGAATAATGGGTTGGAATTAAAATTGAGTTTATCATTAAGTAGCGTTCCTTGCTCTGTCTTGAAAGCTTTGTAAATCTCATACTGCTCCAGAGCATTCATAAGCTTCCCTTTGCTAAACTTATGCAAAATTGTTAAAGATCTGTCAATCACATCATATTTGTGTGCTGTTTCCATAATGTGTTCAGCAAATTTTGAATCGGTTTTCGGAGGTTGTGCCGATCGTATTGCGGGAGGAAGATGTTCTTTAAACCTCTTATGAAATGATCGTCCAGTCTGCACTATGTATTTTTTGGGGCAATCAGCACATGAGCACATGATATCTGGTATACTCCTGTTTGTTGGAATTTATTGTTGGTATTTGGACTTCTATTCAATATTTGCGATAAATTATTTCTCGTGCTGTACGTGGTAATGTACCCTACTTTTCTGAAGGCATTGCTTGAAGGTCCTAACTTGAAAATGGCTGAATAGCCGAAACGGCCGTCGTTGGACGTGTAAATTTGACTATTGGACGGTAAGTTCAACAAGTTTATCTAATTTATTGCAACTTATTTTGTTAGACTTTTTTTATCGTTTGGTGTTTTGGCTTCAGGTTTTAGCGTTCTATATACATTGTCGATGTAAGATATTTTTAAGACCTGATAATGGTGATACGGCCCCGAAACCTCTATAGGAATTTCGGAAAGTCACGAAATTATCAAATAGAGAAAAAGTTATTGTTAACGTTTTAGCCTGATTAATCCATACAACATTCAAACTGGGGTTGTTCTATTTTCTTTTTTACTTTCTCACTATACTATAGCATAGAGAAAATATGGTGATCGCAAAAAAAAATCGATGTTGAGATTTTTGTGGAAATATCCGTTTTGGAACCCCCTGAGTCCAAAAAAGTGTTTTTTACAAAATGTCTGTCTGTATGTCTGTATGTATACAAAGCTAGAGCGAAAAAACAAATTTGTACCATACATGTTAAGTAGGTCTGTATGGATGCACGAAAAACGGGTTTGAAATTTTTTTGAAAAACAACCCCTTTTTTGGCAAAAAACCCCCAAAACATCTGTTATTATTTTTTTAATAAAAAAACGGCTCTAACGATTTTGATAAAATTTGGCTTATTTGTAGCCTTTAATGTACCCTACCATATGCAAAAAACCACATCTTTCTAAAAATTCTCGTTTAGCTAATAATAATAATAATAATTTATTTTTGGGGGTTTTTTGGCCATAAAGGGGGTTGTTTTTCAAACATTTTAAAAACTTTTTTTCGTGCATCTATACAGGCCTAATTCACGTGTTTGGTGCAAATTTGTTCGAAATCTATCGAATAGTTTTCTCTCTAGATAATAATAATAATATTTATTAGTTAATCTCCTACTTTAATAAATCACCTCTCCTACCCCTCATACAATTATGAAGTTTCAGCGTGAATCTGTTTAATAATTTAAATATGTTTGTGATAAAGTAATTCCACAGTTCCTGGTACCGTTTATTTAACCACTATTCAGAAATATTCCGAAAGAGCACGAAGAACAGTATCCTCAGGCTAGGAATGTTTCTGGCCTGAAGGGTGTGTCGTCCCTTCTATTTCTCCCCGAACCTGCCAAGGTGGTATTACCAATTCCACGAAAACTAGGTTCACAAATTACATTTAACTAAGTAAGTTACAACTCCGTAACGGACTGCGTCTCACTTTCTTAAAGTTTCACCTACTCCTCTCAGACACACTCCAAGATTGTGGCTACTGTATATAGTGCTTCTGTCCATTTATCGTCTTCTCGGGTCACTCCACACCTCTTAATCCATAACGGATTATTGTTATGGTTATTTTTTGAATATCTTCACTCGCGGTGTAGATGGGGAGCGAGGGAGAAGCCGCGAATCATCGCGGAGATTGTCAAGCGTACCGAATAGGTAGGTCACCTCTACACTCGATTCCACGTTCACCGTGCAGTATAACTCGTCAGGTTTCATGTGAGCTGTCACCAGCGCGTGAGGGGAGGTACAAGGTTGTAGTTTGAGGCCGCGTGGGGACTGACAGAGACATTGTAAGGGAAACAGGAGCATAACAACACACGAAACAGATCGAGACGGCCACTTCCCCCACCACCTTATTGAAGCCTAGACGCACTTCGCATCCAAACTCCACAGCTTACATGAAACCTTTCCACTTATACAGAGCTCCTATAAGCTATGTTATCCATACGACAGTCTCAGCGATAGTAGCCAACTAAAAAACATCAACTCACATGCAACGCTCGGTCAGTTGAAGCAACCCGCATGACAATAAACGTGATGTTCCCTGTAATGGTAGTAGCATGTCTATTCTCCCGTAAGTCCTGTACTGCACGGTGAAGGTATAATCGAATGTTGTTATGATATAGGCCTGCCATAACAACTATATTACTTCTTATAACCTTGTGTACTGTAATTAATTAAAATTCATCTACAGATAAATTGAATTAAATTCCTGAAATCCGCAACTCGTTTCTTGATTTCACGAAATAAGTTTGGATATTTCAGGAGTAGTATTAGAAAATGTTGATATTTTATATCGTGAAATAGATGCTGACCTGGGAAGCGTAGAATATGCACACAACATACACAAAGGTGACTGCGATGTACGTGTTGACCCCCGTAACTGCAACAGAAAGTTGTATGCGAGTTAGAACATGCTCGTGGTAAGTTCTGTTTGAAAAAAATTGATGGTTTGGATTTCATAATGTGTTTATTATACTACAATGTACAGAGTTGGATATTAACCTTTGAGGGTTGAGGAGTAAAGACGTGAAATTTTGTATGCAATAAAATTAAAATCATTTTCATATTTAATAAACGAACAAAAAACATTGGGGAACCTAATAACATTTTATTTGTTATAACTACTCAATTCGAGTGAAACAGTAACAAATTAAGCATTACAATTTGTTGTTTTGGTTTGTATTGTAGTACATGAGTTGAGCGAATTTGCCAAATTAAGTGGATATGTTTTGGGAGTTTCGACCAACTATTTGGAAATTGGTCTACTCACGAAGGCGCTGAATAGCTGCCTACGTGTACGGATTAAACCAGCATATGGCTTAGCATCTTGTAGAATAAAATAGTGGTTTCAATTCTGAATAATAAAAGTAGACCTATGGCCTTTGTATTTTAAAAGAATTAAGGTAGTTTTGAGCCTGTTTTTTGTAATTTCTTATCCGACTAATAACAGCATGGAAGTTATTTTAATCTATACTAATATATGTATAGATTATAAAGAGGTAAAATTTGTTTGTTTGTTTGTATGTAGAGGGGGAATCTCTAGAACTGCCGATTGAAAAAATAGTTTTACTAATAAAAAGCTACACTATCCTTGAGTAACAAGGGTTAAAATTAATTTTGATTTAAGCTTTAAAACAACCCCTAAAACAATAAATATTAATCGTTATACTTTCCTTAAAGCTAGATTGCTGAAATTATTTACATTTATTTCTTACAAGGTGCATAGCAAAAGTAAACTGGATTTGCATTTTGTCGCGTGCTACTAAGGGGTGAAAATGTGATAACAATAAAAATTAATTGTTATATTTTCCTTAAAGTTAGTGAGCTGAAAATTTGTACATTTATTTCTTACAACATACACATACAAAAAGTATCATAGATTGACATTTTGTCGCGTGCTGCTAAGGGGGTGAAAATGTAGTAAAACTGTTGATTGTTATACTTTCCTTTAGCTAGAGAATAAACCCTTAATAAATTACGGTATTTAAAAATAAGAAACCACTATATTACATCCTAATTAAAATAAGTAAGACATATTAGACTTTTATAGTAAGGCCTATTTATATAATATAACCTATTTGCATTTGCTGCGACGCGAGCCACCGCGGGCGTTGGCGTGCGAAGCGAGCAGGGGGCGGAGCCCTCTAGTTCGTTATATTTTGGACAACCTGAAGTTTTGTGAGTGCAATAGCATATTTCAGTCAGTTTTAACAGGTATTTTGTTTGACATGAATCGCTTAAACCACGAATCTCTTAATACTGTGGGATTGCTAAACATTGGTGAACATGGCCAGATAAAGGTTTCTAAATACTGGTAGTGTGCGATACAGGCATGGGGGAGGAGGTGGACGGAGAACCAGCCCAAGATCGGGTTTACGAATAGAACTTGATGACGAGAGTGGCCAAAACGTTCCCGAGGCTTACGCGAAGTAATGATGATTGGAACAAAAATGTTTGTTCGACGATGAAACCCATACATTTGCACTGTTCAGCCGGATTTTATAGAGTGCGGAGACGTCCTGGCGAGCACTATGAAGAGACAAATGTCGACGGTGTAGTAGATTACAGAGGAGGGTTAATTTCAGTACTGGCGGAATTCAACCAGATTCTTGAAGAATAGAATAGTGTACTTAACGGGAAGCAGTAGTCCTACCTAGACCTTACAATCAGTATGCCCAGAAGGTGCTAAGAGGTACTTATTCAAAGAGGAGTTCCTACTCTCTACTGGAAACTATAAGGATTTCCGAGAAGAGGTATTTTTTCATTTGTTTTGAGTTTGAATAATGTTTCAGTTTCTGTAAAAAAGTGATATTTAATTAGATGAAAACTATTTTTGAATAAAGTTGTGCAATTTATCTTCGAACTGTAATTTTATCTTTGTATTTAATCTACTAAGAATGAGAAATATTCTAGAAGCATAGCACACCTAAGAAGTGAGCAAATAATATATGGAAATAAGAACATTTGCAGAATTACAGGTGTTCCACTTCGAGTATTGGGCAGTGCATTATATGAAGTTATAAATATTTACATAGGTTAGAAATAAGTCTTGTTTAGTTACAAAGCACAATATTAACCTAATCTTACCGTGGCTAAGAGCAAGAGCGGGTGCATAGACTGCCACTGAAGTATAAAGAACCTAAAACATAGAAAATTTCCTTTATACTGTTTATAGTTCCGTTTATTGAAAAATCCAAGGAGCCCAACTGTATTAACATTATTAATTATTGTTAATAATTCTTACATTTTTCTAAAAATAATAATGTATAAAGTTAATTTGGCCCTACGATTTAAATATAAACAAGTGGAAATATGCAAAGAAATGGATGATCGGTGGTAGATAGGTGGTGGTTGTTTGCTGTGATTGGTAGATGAAGTTGTTGCTACGTTACCATGCTCGCTGGTGGTGAGATAACGACTTGCTATTTTGATGTTAGTTACGATAGTAACTAATTTTTTGAATTAATATTTAAAATCTGATTAAGTCAGTCAAAACAGGCCTAGTATAAAGTATTTTGAAGTAGGTTTTGGTTTAAAAGACCTTCGACTAATTAACTTAATTCCAGTTTCAATTATGCGAGCAGAGCAAGCACGGAGGCTCTCGTATGTCCTGATTTTACAATAAAACTTGTTCACGATATTTTAACAGGTCTTTGTAGAAAGATTTATGTAAAATGCGTAAATTTATAACAAAACTCTAAAAGAGTCGAATTATGCGCTATTACAAAATACATAATACAGAGCATAGTTTGTTAGATAAATAAATTACCTTTTTTTCGGTACGTCTACTAATCCTTTCGTTGATTTACAGATTACTGCAGTTTCGGGCTTCGTGAGTCCATCTTCACATCATATAAAGTATTTTAGTATAGCACATTTTAGTAAATTTACTCATGGCACATATGTAGTAAGGGACGATACATGAGTGCCTTGGAGGAGTTCGAAATTTACAAAGCGTTCAAACAACAACCTAGTAATATACTAAATGAACAACTCTCGTTCTCCTCCAATACTCTATTCGAAAGCGTCATCAAAATGCAACAATAGGAAACGTTTAAATAATGTTAGATAACGAGATAAGAATAAATAGAAAGTCGAGATCGGTTCGTTGGGGAGTGCGTACCGACCGATGTAAAATATTTTAATTTTGTAATCGTGTGAACGTAAATGTGTGTAAAAGTGTTATGTTGTGTTATGTGTTGTGACGTATGTACTGTGTATGATTTATTGACAAGCTCCATGTTGAACGATTTAAAAAAAACTAAAATACATTAAATGATCTGAAGATGGACTCACAAAGCCCGAAAGTGCAGTAATCTGTAAATCAACGAAAGTATTACTTGACGTACCGAAAAAAGGTAATTTATTTATTTATAAATTTAATAATCCGTTGGCTACAATGTTAAATTTTAAATAGTTTGTTAATTTTTGGGAAATTCTGTAATTTATATACACAATTATATAAAGCTTGGAGATAAATCAGGGGTGGTAATATGGGTCAAAATAAAATAAAAACTTTCTGTAAATATAAGTCCGGAAGCGCTTGTTTTACTAGATAACCATCATTTTGTTCATTTTACTTTCTCACTATACTATAGTATAGAGAAAGTATAGTGATCGCAAAAAAAATTGATGTTGAGATTTTTGTGGAAATATCCGTGGATAAAAACCACCTGAGTCCAAAAAAATGGTTTTTACAAAATGTCTGTCTGTACGTCTGTATGTATGTCTGTCTGTATGTCTGTATGTATACAAAGCTAGAGCGAAAACTATTCGATCGATTTCAACCAAACTTGCACCAGACATGTCAAGTAGGCCTGTACAGATGCACGAAAAAGGGTTTTGAAAAATGTTGAAAAACAACCCCCTTTTTGGCCAAAAAACCCCCAAAAAATCAGTTATTTTTTTTATAAAAAAACGGCTTTAACGATTTTGATAACATTTGGCTTATTTGTAGCCTTTAATGTGCCCTACCATATGCAAGAAACAGCATCTTTCTAAAAATTCTCGTTTAGCTAATAATAATAATAATAACAACTAATTTTTGGGGGTTTTTCGGCCATAAAGGGTTTTTTTTCCAAAATTTTTCAAAACATTTTCGTTCATCTATAAAGATATAATTGACGTGTTTGGTGCAAATTTGTTCGAAATCGATTATTAGGTAATCTAAAACTTTAATAAAAAATCACCTCTCCTACCCCACCCTACAAGTCACAGTGAATCTGTTTAATAATTTAAATATGTTTGTGAGAAAGTATGTGCCAGT
This sequence comes from Philaenus spumarius, assembly GCA_018207615.1. Classification (NCBI taxonomy): domain Eukaryota; kingdom Metazoa; phylum Arthropoda; class Insecta; order Hemiptera; family Aphrophoridae; genus Philaenus; species Philaenus spumarius. Next base: position 744,866 of record JAGFPH010000176.1, on the reverse strand, counting down.
TCCTCGTACCGTTTATTAGTAAATAATTTGTTTCTGTATAACTGCTTAGTTGATATTTTGCACGTTACTCATCAATGCAAAGACCTACTTCAAAACAATACCAGCTTGTTCTAATATTCCGTTTCAAAATTATGGTCATTTAAGTATAAAAAATCTCAAAACAATATTTTGAAGTGTATGCCCTAAATTTTGCAGCCCGTTTAATTCCCTACCCAATGGTATAACTGTCAGAACTTTAAATAATTCGACCACGCAGCTGAATCGCTGTCTTGAGTTGGCCAAATTTCCAAAATTAAGTTTACATTATTATGTTTTAGGGTTTTATTCAACTATTTGGGAAATTGGTCTTCTCACGAAAGCGCTGAATAGCTGATTTGAGTACAAAATATATTAGTAGAATTTGTTGCACCTAAGCCTCCAGCTTTGACTCACCCGCTCCTTCTTTCCTTTGTAGCGGAAAAACTCGCTTTGCAAGTTTACGCCTCTACCTTGCGGCCTCGGGTTATGGACGCATCGCTTCGTTCGCAGCGTAGAAACTCGGTCGTCGGCCTCGAATCAGAAGATGGCCCCTCGGTAATATCCCCTACGTGGATTTTAACAGACTACGTTTTTGGTATTTACATTTTGATCGATTTTGGGAGAAGCAAACGAGCTATAAAGTCGTGTTAAAAAAACAAAATGAGCAGAATAATATTCTACATTTATTTTTTTACATAAAACCCCAAAAATATTCATTCTGAAAATCACGAAAATAGATATTGTCAGTCAAAAATCGTGCTTTCGGTTTTTGGATTTTTGTTGGCTAATGAACTCGTCTGAGCAACTTAAACGTATGTACTAAATTTGGACCAAATCGGAGTTGAAATGCGGCCGTTGAAGTGTGAACACATATATGAATATACAACGGTGCTGAAAAGTCAGGATACATCCCTGTAACTCTTTAGTGAGTGGGTAGAGAAAAGCCAAATTCATGAAATGTTTATAAGGCATACAAATATAATTTTTAATGTATGGGTCAACTTTTCCCCCATGTCAATTGGAAATTTTGTGGGCTGCTAATTTTTTTAAAATGTAGACCCCTATCGTGTGACTCTTCATTTTAAAGATATTGATTAAAGAAAACCAACAAACTAAACTAGATGTCCCTATCTTAACGCTACTGAAAATAATGGTATTTTTTTATTAATACTTTTAAAATGAGAGGTCACACGATAGGGATCTATATTAAACAAATTTGAGAACCTCAAAAAATTTCAGTTTTGAATATGAGGGCAAAGTAACCCCATACATAAAAAGTACAATTTTATGCCTTATAGACGTTTTATTGATTTGGCTTTTCTCTACCCACTCACTAAACATTTACAGGGGTGTCACCGAACTTTTTAGCACCCCTTATAACATATTAACATATAACATTTTTAATGTTTCCCTTAAACGTGTTCTGGGGACCACGATCGGTGCTCATATTTTACTCCCGACCTTAGGTCTTACCACAAGGGTCGCGGCATAGCTCATCTTAGTTGCTATGGAAGTTTAATCCGGCAAACTATAATGGTTGCGTTTACACAGTTACCCTTTGTTTAATAATTTTCACAGTTTTATACCATTGAGTAGGAAATTAAACAGATTACAAAAAAGTATACTTGAATGTTTTTATAAAATTTACTGTTTTTGAGTTATTGTATTAAAAATATTTAAATGGCAGTAATTTTGGATCGTATTATTTAATTTGAACAAATTCATTATAAAACAAAAGTACAATTAATTAGATTGACGAGTAACTAGTAAAAGTTCAACTGAACCAGTGAAGCCGTTCTAAAAATATAAATAATTTATTAAAAAATTTCCGGATACCTGGTAAAAGAAGCGTTTCTGCACATATGTTTATAGGAAATATTGTCTTAATTTTAACCCATAATATGACCACCCATTGAATTAGCTCCGCGCATTACAGAATCACTCTGTATACTTCATACACAACATTGACTTCTTTAATATATATATTTCTTTAAAAAAAAAACACAATTTGTTTAGTAGGCCGATGTAAAGTAACTGCATTATTTTATCTGTAATAATATGTAAGAGTGTAAAATTTACACCCTTATATATTATTTCTCAAAGGAGTTTCTTTTGTCGCTAAGCGATATCCCCCTTAATTCTTCATCAAAATTAATTATTCAAGCGTCATTTTAAATCTTATGTTCCCCGCTATTGACGAAAAATAGACAAACAGCTGAAAATTCATGTTTTCGTTAGAAAAATTTATTAAAAAAACTTTTATATTATACATCATATAGTTCCTATTAAAAGGCGTCATCTATTAACAATCTGTTTAGCTAACATGATAGCTCTAGTTAAATAGTTCTTATGGTTCCTAATAAAAGTCACCATCTGTGATATCTCCCTTAATTCTTCATCAAAATTAATTATTCAAGCATCATTTTAAAGCTAATGTTCCCCGCTATTTATGAATTACAAAAATTGATTTAAAAAACTTTTATATTATACTTCGTATGGTTCCTAATGAAAGGCGCCTTCTATTGCGCGTTTACAGTTTAGTTGATAGGATGGGCAGGCATTTACAACTCATAAAACTCATTTAAACTAGTTATTAATATGTAATGGGTAATTAAATATGTAATGGGGTTTACTTAAACATGAGGTGCGTTACTGAAATCAAGAAATTTGGATCTTGAATTAAACACTGAGATAAGGATATTCATAATTCAACGTGGTTGTGAATAGGAGCCGATGTAGTTAGGTTAGGTAGTAGCACGGCAAGCCTCCAATGCTATCAACTAAACTGTAAACGAGTAATATTAACAATCTGTTTAACTAGCATGACAGTTGTCAGATTGTTTACATTTTCCATGAAAGTGTAATCAATCAAATTAAATCAACGTAAAGCGTTATACATTTTTATAAACTTTCATTTATAAAACAACGTAAATTCATAAATACACATTATCAACCGAATTAAATCTACGTATTAAATAAGATACGTTAGAACTACATCTAATTGCGAAATATTCGCAAGGGTCAGCTAGTGTATATTAAACTTGTAAATATTTACCATTTGAAGGACGTACAAGCCAGCAGCTAAAATTCTCGTCCTCTTGTTGAATCTCATTTCCAGGTACTGAAATATATAAACACAAACATTTGTATCTGTATACTTAGGCTATCAGTGGAACCCTTTTTATTTAGTATCTTTAATGTACAAGTACAATTTTACAAAAGTTATGTTAAATTTAAAAAAAATGAACAAATTGCAGACGTTTGTAAAATATAATTTAGTACAGTAAATCTTTAAGTTGTATTCTCAAATTTTCAATGGAGCACCTTGTGTAATACGGCATATATCCCATCTGTCATTAGTTTCTTCCTAAATCCTATGAATCATATCTGCAAACTAGTGATGCTGCCGCCCCCTGGTACATTCCCTCTGCTTGACAACACTTCAAGAATATGCGGAACAAAGACTTTATCTTGAATATTATAATACTTTGACATGCTTAACTAAACCTCTTGTGCCACCAAACTAACTAATTTTGTGTTCACGAGTGACAACAACTTGTGACAGTGCTTTAGTGTCTCCGAGATTCACGGCCTTTGCTGACTCTTACTGCACTCAAAAGGAGCCACATCATTATACAAGGAATAATAATTATTATTTCTTGTTCTAGGCGAACTAATTTAATTAATAAGTACATTTTCCCTAATATTTAATAATACTTAGGTTGTCGTCCGATATATTTAGCCTATATTTGGTTTAGTTGACTATTTAAATGAACCAAAGCTACCAGAAAACTTAATCTGCGCGACAAATAATATTTATGATCACAAGAAAATCTGAAAGCATTGTTTAACCAACTAAATTAGAACTTACCTCATAACACGACGTTAATCTTAGTTTCATGTAGACCGGAAGATAGAGGTATGATGTTATTGGAATGACTAGTATAAATGAAACACAAGTGAGCCAAAACTGTGTACCATAAATATACATCTCTGCTGGGTTTCCTAAGAGTTCGATCGCTGTTATGAACCTGAAAGCAATATTATATTATGAAGGCAAAATAAATCATTTGAAAATTGTACTGTTTTCAGAGCACTACTTAGTCATCAACATCATCACTGGCACTACAACCCTGTCTGGGTCTTGGTCTTCTCCAAACTTTGCCTCCACTTGTCTCGATCCTTGGCCAACGTCCTCCAGTTCCGAGCGCCCACACGACCTGCATTCTTGTCCACGCCATCACTCCATCTCAGCTTCGGTCTGCTCATTCTTGATCCCCCTGGTCTTACTAGGAGAATCATTTTGGTTGGATGGGTTTCTTCTCGTCAAATATCATTTCCTGACCACCTAAAGCGTCCAAGTTTTATTCTTTTTTACCATATATGACTCTCCAAATAAAGTGGGTTGTACAATTCAATACTAAACCTTCTTCTCCAGATTCCAATTTCCTGTTCTGCTCAGTGTATCCTTCCTTTCAAAGGTTAATTTCCAGTGCTTTGGTCAATACCTATGCCACACATTAGTATCGCTAACGCAGTGGTTCTACAAAAAGTACAAACGTTTTAAACAAAGATACGTTTGAGTGTTTAGTCAGCAGATCCGATGGGCATCGTTTTT
>JAGFPH010000176.1:721742-740220 GCA_018207615.1 Philaenus spumarius | reverse complement strand
TTAGTCAGCAGATCCGATGGGCATCGTTTTTGCAGGCCATAGTAACACTTATTGACCGAGCGTAAGCGAGTTCCTGTTTCAAGATCGTTCGGCATTTCGTCTGTATGTCTGTCTGTCGAATTACGACCAAACGAGTTGTTGGATTTTCTTCAAATTTGGCATAAATGTCCATTGAAGCCAGGGAAAACGACGTATGTGTAGGGATTTTTGTAAAATACAACAGTTATAACATTATTATACAACATTGTAAATGAGTCATAACGTACATTACTCAAATTGTTCGATGATCAATGTTGCCAACGGTGGATGAATAGTTAGTGCCCGTTTCTTCAGTTCTAAAGATTCTAGATTCGATCCCATGAATCAATATTTTTTACTTTTCCAAATGTTTTCAATATTATATGTGTCATAATCTTAAAGAGTCTAAATTTTGCTTTCGGTGCAAAATGAATCAACAAATTTGATCTACAAATGAATCTTAAAAAAAGCCAGGTAATACTATAATACTAAACGTTAAAAAATGTTTAATAAAGCATGCATAATTCCTTGAACTTTGAACATACATTATAAAATTGTGACCTGGAAAAAGTTCTTAATCGAAACAAACGAACAATTGACATTGACCGTTTTTGACATTGAGAGTTGCAATTATTTTACTGATGTCTATGTTACAAGAGGACAATATAAACTGAGGCGAAAGGGGTTTATGAAAAGACACATTCGTTTCAACAAACTGTCGTTGAGATTGGAATAGACTAATGCAAAATAATTAGCGAATTGATTTGGCAGATGTTTTACATTACTGGATTGAAACGAGGAAATTATAATTTTTTCTATCCAAGTTTGATATCTCCCTAACATTAAACGAATACTATGCCATATGTTTCGAGAATCATTCCACTAGACAAAAACCTTTTTCATAAAAATCTGCAATAAAGAGCAGATGTTTTACGAGATCTACTAATAGTTAGCTAATAGTTAGAACTAATAGTTAGCTGGCGTCAACCTCCTTCCTATCTCGTTTAAATAACTATTTTGAATATTCATGAGCGAACCAAAATAAACGAATTCATCCACTTCTTCAAACTTACCCTCCAATCAATAGATTCATGCCCAAATTTTTTTCGTCGATGTGATGATACCATGAGTTTAGGTATCATTGACTTGAGAGTCTCATTTCTTTTGTTTCTCTTTCCATACACATAAATGTTTCCGTCATAGCAAACATTGACCTTCCAACTATAACAACATCGTCAATATATCCCAGTAATTGAACATAAGCTTATTTATTGAATATTGTCCCAGCTGATTCAGCCTTTGCTTCTCTTATAACTTTGTTTAAAGCAATGTTTAATAACTGGAAGAATAGTGGATATCCTTGAGTGAGTCTATTACAAGTTATCTTGTATCCTCGTGTCAGTGGACAATCTAATTAATTCTGAAGGGTATCCGAAACTTATCATAGCTCATATTAATTATTACTTATTATGCCACTTCTAACACGACACTATTTATTAGGGTTCCTTATCAAATATAAAAATGACAATCTGTACGTCTTTGTACAATACCTCGAAGATTATTAAAAACTCTTGATGTGAAATTTCGCGGCACAGGCTTGCTTGCTGACAGGTAGTTAAAGTAAACAAATATGTTTTAATCTTCCTAAGGTGAATAAACGAGGTGAAAAATTTTTTTTCTTACTTGATCATACGAGGTATCATCTGAAAGCGCACATTTCGTTCATTTCAAAACACTGCGGATTTAGTTTCACGTTGTAGAGATATTATGAAAACACGCGTGAAGGTAAATATTATGCTCAACTTAGTCTAATCCCGAATAACCTCGTTTACAAATATTTAAACTATTTTAAATTAAAAAATTACTGCGTGACGTCAGCGATTAGAGCAGAGCTATCGACTTGTATTTTATAGAAATAGAACCAGTTTTTACAAATGCTTTGATTGAGATTCTATGAGCAGAACTGAAACTATGCAAATACTCTAAGAGCTCTTAAAAATAACACTTTCATGTTGGTTGGACTCAGTTTTAGAGAAATCAGCAATACATATAAGAAACATAATGTTTATGATTCCGTATAGGTTTTGCTGTCAAGAATAATTCTAAATGTAATTCTTTTGTGTATGTTACACGTGTGTTTGCGCTCCACTGTATTTTTAAGTTAGGTTGTTATAGATCCAGGCCTGTAACAATTTATATTTTATTCCAGCCAAGGTTATTGTCATTGGTTAGTTCATTATATTGAGTATGTGCTGATGCTCTTTTAATAATCTATTAATGTTGGTAAAACCTTAAGGATACCGGAAAAATAAATATATACATTTCAATTCTCCAAAACGGAGAAAGTTTATTCGAACTTCTGTAAAATAAGTCAATTTATGAACGTTGTTGAAACACTGACAAAGTTAAATTATTGGTTTAACTTTACTCTTAAGAGAGATTCGTAAATTATAAGTCGTTTGAGCAGATTCTTAGCCGAAACCTATTACAAGAGTTAGTAATAAATATTTCCACGAATGACTTTAGAACACAATTTTGTACCAAATCAGACATTACACGTCTGATTAACAATTTGCAAACATCCCAAGCTGTAGCTATTTTTAATCTGTTTAAATTAATGCTTAAACATGTTTGTGTAGCTGAAGCTAGTATAATATACAGGACGAAATTTTAATTACATTCTGGGCACTGTGTTTTCATATAATATAAGCATAGATTATTTTTAACACACACAGTAATCTTTAAGATATTTATTGTACCGTTTAGCTCTGCTTTCTAACGACGTATGATTTAAAACTCGACTAAAAGTCAGTCGTACCGTAGAGTTCATAGGTAGTTGTAAATAAGCGTAAAACCGATATTACTAGCTCTACCTATCGGAAAGTAACATCAACTAAGTTCTACAAATAATTTCGCCGCTAAGCATAGCGACGGCTAACGAAAATCCTATTACTATTCTATTCTAGAGAATTACTATTACTTGACCTGACCAATGACTACATGTCAATAAGTCGGAAAGTACCAATATTAAAAATTCAGACCAGGAGGGTGTAATAAAAGTGTGTTTGCGCCATCGGCCGCTAGGATTCGACGGTCACGGTCACATTACAGTCGGACCTCTCTGTCTCTCCTCCTCTTTCCGACCTTGTCCCACACTCGGCCGGCAAAACGCGCCCTGAGAGCCCCTAGCGACTGATGGCGCAAACTCATTTTTGTACCTACTTTCCTGGTCTGAATCCTACCCACGTAAACTGTTTGTCTTGTTGACATGTAGTCATTGACCTGACTGACTTCAAGGCTAGTATACAGATTAACTTGACATTAGCTGTTGGGGGGTCATAGCATATTTCTTTATTCCAACTGAAAATTGTTCTTCTCTCAGTTTTGGCAAGGTAAAATAATATATTATATTAAAAATAAGTATTTGTTGCACAATACTAGATACAGGAGGCCCAACTAATGTTTAAAAAAAATTTAAACTAAACTGTACAGAACTTGATAAAACCAACCGACGCATTTTGCTAATGTTTATTCAAAATCTCACTTTTATCTCATGAAAAATTGCACTGAACGTATATCAATATAATGGACTTATCCAGATACATTATATTTAGCAACTTACCCAGCAGCCAACGACATTGCCATAGGTATAGTGGCCATATCACTCCCTCCTAGCAGGAAATCACTCGATGTCTTTTGTTTCTGACTGAAGTACGCGTAGAAGGTCCCTATACCGCAGGAGACGATCACCATTGCCGCCAAAACTATGTAGTCTACCCAGTGGAACATTGGATGATCGTGCGGACTGCAAGTGTCATCTTCTGCAGAGGTCAACGGTAACAAAGCTATGGCGAATAGTAGAGTCTTATCCATGGTTGTGTCACCCTTGAGGATTTCCTGAAATAGAAAAGGACTGCGTTGTAGCAAACTGATATACCCCACAACGACAGTGTTCTACTATTATTATTTCATATTAATGTTTGTATAAATGTCAGTACCGACGACTACTGGCTGTGTGACTCGGCAGATATAAAAGCGATAACCGATGACACTGGTCCAGCAACTATGCTAAAGCAAGATCGTCATACTTAGTTCCTTAAAAAGTACATTTGAGTGAGATCTGGGCTTTTAGGTAGTCATAAAATAGGGCCACCTCTCCTCTCATTATACGGACATTAATTAATTCTTAAAATATATAGATAATTCCGTTGGAGCAATGGAACTCAATAACCATGATATCTCAAATACTTCTCTGACGGCTAGAAAGCATGTTTAAAAATCAAGGATAAAACCTACCTACTATTTTAGACTAGAATACTCGCGACCGTATATAAATATATCATAGTGTAATATAGGTTTTTCAGGAATCATACTTAAATGTGTCGGCATACTTAAAAATATGCAAGATTTAATACCGTTCGTGTCAGAATGCTCATTGTACAGTTTGATAGAATAAACTTTGAACACAAAATCTCATAACTAATACGTTTATTAACTCAAACGCGTTTCAACGACAAAGTCGACATCTTCAGCGATGCACGGGCTACAATAGTCAAACTATAACTAACCTAACAGTGTTTCCTGTACCGTATTTATACACAACTCAAAGGGGCGTGGGCTTAAGGCAACGTTACATTAATAAGGCGAACAATTGCCTTGCGTTATTATAACTAGCCTAACATTAATTATATAACTAAACACGTTTCTAAACTAATAATAATCTCAAACAATACATTATTTTTATTTACATTAATATAAAGTTTTGTATGGGTCCTAATTCATTATTTACAATTATTTTACTATATTTGTTAATATAAAAAGTTTCCCAATCATCTATTGTGTTAAATTTAGTTACATATTTCAATGACAACTTACAGTTTTATATTTTAAAATTATGGTTCTCATCTAAACAATGTTTAACCATAGCAGATTTATCTAGCCTATTGTGCTTTAAATCAGAAAAATGTTCTTTAATTCTTGTGTTCATGCTTCTTTTAGTTTGGCCTATATATTTCTTCGGACACATTTCACTCTTTTTACAATAAATTACAGATTTGTCCTGTTCTTGAATTTTATCTTTAGGATTTCCTAACATTTTACCAAGATTACCATCATCTGACAAAGCTACATTCAAATTTGCATATTTAGCTATCGATTTTTTAACAATATTAGACGATGGAATAACCATTAAATATCGCAGCACTATAAATATATTTCAGTTCTTTCTCGTATTTGTCCTTAGATAACGGCAAATTAACTAATCTGTGAACCATTTTGTTAAAAGCAGCTCTTTTGTGTACCGGTGAATGGTGTGAATCCTCAGTTATATATCTGTCTGTATTTGTGGGCTTTCTACAATACACTTATCGACAGTTTATTGTTTTTTCTCGAGACTCATCATCACTTCCATCATTCGCTCCCCAGACTGGGACCTTGGCGGGTCGCCGGACTCGAGACATCTGATCATCATTCTCTTGGCTGCAAGCTTCAATCTACTACTCACGGTCCCAGAGCTAACTACACCGTTTCTGTTTCAGCGAATGATTTCTTGGAGCGCCAGAATTCCCCGCCCTGTGCTGTTTAGGCCGGCTCTTGGTGTCACTGATTTCTTCCAGAGCTAACTAATTATGTTATTATCTGTTTCACTTGCTGTTGTCTCTCACTCTAAATGTGCATGGCGCTAACACTTTTCTGTTTCAGCCAATTTTAAATTGCCTCTTGCAGTCACTAGGGATTTTCCTTAGACGCTGCTAGACTCTCCCCAGTGAGCTGCTTGGGGAGAGGGAGGTGGTTTAGTGGGTATGGGTCCTTTCGGACCAAGTCCCATAGTACCTTCTCTGGCGAGAGATATGCGTAAATGCATTCCATCCCCTTAAAAAAAAGTAAACCTTATGGTCGAGTAAAATCCATTAATTATGTCACAAAATTCTTCAAGATTTTCGTTTTTGTCAAACACTGCAAAAATGTCATTCACATAACGAACCCACACACGCGGAAATACTTCACAGATTTTCAGCGTTTATTTCGAACGAACTCATAAAAACGTTAGCAATAAAACTAAACAGGGGGTTTCCAATAGCGGTGCCTTCATCTTATAAATAAAATTTATTATTAAACTGGAAACTGTTTTTTTATGAAAACACATGCACAAATTTATGAGTAATAAAAATTCACGAACTTCACTATCTCTTAAACTGTTACACACTTACCACTCTTTTATCATTTCTATAGTTTCAGTCACTGGAACGCTCGGCTAAAAAGACACTACATCAAACGACACCAAATATTCACTTGGCGTTAGTGAAATATTTTGCACCGTTTCACAAATACGTAAGTGTTCTTTACAGGAAATTAAGAAGGAGATGCAAGTTCCTGGAGAAGTGGCACTAACCATTTGGAAATTAGATAGGTTGGCGAGTTAATTCCTGACACAATAGGCCGCATCTTCTTCCCTTCTTTGTGTATTTTTGGCAAACAATATAACCTCAGTAAAACTGGATTTGACACAGTAAGTCTTCTTCGGAGATTGCTATCCACTAAACTCTTACAGTTTTTCAAAGTTTCACTAGCGCTCTTGGTGAATTTATTGATCGGTTTTCTGTTGCACACTGTATAATGTCCTTCAGTGAGCATCCCCTCAACAATTTCTTTGTATTCATTTTTGCCCACAATTACAATTGCATTACCCTTATCCGCCTTTAGGTAATGTACTTCTTTTATTTTTAGTTCCTTAATCACTGAATCTTGATCTTTTTCGGAATAGCCAATGTTAAACTTTAGGCTCTTGTTTGGTAAATATATTTAATCTTCATTAAAATTTGCATTACTCCAATTATGTACCAATTTTTGTCCAGTAAGTTGATCACTAAATTTAACTACATTCCTACTTTCTTCTCCATTTTTTAACAGTGAATACAGTTTCTTCTGTAGACGTTGGATCTTCTGGTTGTGTTTATGTTTGATAACTGACATATTATACTGTTCATAAGTTTAAATTATTAAAATTTGTTTAAAATGTTGACTATTGATTATTTAAATAGTAATGGTGAAATTGCAACTCACTCCGTAATTTCAATTACACGGCTTACAGTGCGTGTCTACTTCGATGTCTGACTCTGACCTTAAAATACAAATAATAATAATCACAATGGAAATCAAACTAGTAAATACCACAAAGTATTAGTTATTGCAAAAGTTTAGATTTAATTTTAATTTTTAAAGCTTTAAAATGATGCCTCATTCATGTAATTTGATGATGTATTAAGGAAGTTATGGCGTACCGACAAAAAATGGCCTTGAGAAATAATATATATGATAATAATCACAATAGAAATTAAACTAGTAAATACCACAAAGTATTAATTATTGCAAAAGTTTCGATTTTATTAAAACTTTTAATATTCTTGTGTTTTTTCAAATCGATTCAATATTTGTCAATAAAATTTAAATTTTGTTAATTTATTCGGATATCAGAAGCAATGTTTTTTTAAAAGGAAAACGAATGTACGATACTTTCAAAATTACAAAATGAGCAGTATAAGTCCAGTAGGCCTAATTTAGGTCTAAAATTGACCAATATCTAAATATAGATTTTTTTAAAATATTTAACACTTATCCTAATAATAGCCCTACTTCTCACCCAAAAGTTTCTATATGTAAGCTAAAGGAGGAAAATTAAGTTTTTGCAGCATAGCGCAAATTATTCGATTTCAGTAATCCAAATTTGTTTAATAAAACTTTTAAAGGACTTGTTTCGCAATTTGACGTTGCTGCGTCCCAATGTCCAACCATCTAATATTGCTAGACCAGTGGCGGCGATAAAAACCCGCGGGCCCCCTCGCAAGTTTGTTCATCGGGCCCCCCTCCCCCTATAATATCTTTAAAACCATTATTACTATTGACGATTGAACGGGTTAATTTATTCATTAACCGAGGCATATGACCCGACATTTCCTTTACTGCACGAACGCCATGATAAATAGTTTTCGGCCTAAAGGATGACCGATATAAAATAAAATATACAATTTTTGTATACGTTATTCTTACACTCGCGCTCCAAGGACGAATAAAAAACCTACTACTGAGACATGAGATAATTATTACAGAATATGTTAAATATTAATTAAAGTAAATTCAATAAGTAAAATGGTTTATATTTCATTCAAAGAAATAAATGTATTGTTAATATGTAGTACGATTTAAACTGGTCTAAAACACTCTTATTGGTTTTAACTAATTTTCGTCACAAAAACGTACAGTAATAAGATTTGTATTCCTCTTAAATGTAGCAGTAATAGTATTAATGATATTAGATTATTATTTTAACAAATAAATAATAATTATATTATTACAATAATAATTATTGGTATTATTAGAAAAATCCAAGTGATTGAGTTTTCACGGCTGTAAATATGTGATTTTTTATCAATTTATATAAGATTATGAACTTACCAAAAATCTATTCTGCACTGGTTACTTTCTACTATATACTTTTCGGGTTATCTCGTGTCCTTTGTTTATCCAATGCCAATGCTTTAAACTGAGTATTTTGTAGTTTTGTTCATTGTATGGTAATCGTTATTTAGGTAATTAAACAACTATTTACACAATCACTAGATCACATAATATTAAAAAAAATATGTTTGAATAATTTAAATACTGTCAGTAGAGACAGTTTATCATAGTTTTACAGCCACATACACACTGAGTTATTGAAGTTGGCCTAATCTGGATAATCTTCTTTTTCAAAAGAAGAAAATCTTCCACAATTTTATCTACATTAATTTCTCGCGTTTCCTGTTGTTCAATACTGAGGATCGTCAAATCACTAAGTCTTGATTGACACATAGTACTTCTCAAATACTTCTTGATAAGCTTAAATTTTAAAAAGCTTTTTTCTGCTGTTGCAGTCGTCACTGGTAGGGTGAGGTACAGTTGCACCGTTGTGGCAAGGTTTGGAAAGCTACTTAAGAGCAAATTATTTTCTTCAATCAGCAGTTTTGCTATATCTCTGAGAGTTTTTTTTTGCGGCAATCTCATCTGATAACAATGACCTGAACGACAATATTTCTCCCGTTAACTGGTCATTGACGTCATCAGGATACTTATTTATGAGAACAGTTGCTTTTTCTGTAATATCTTTCTCAGGAAGTTTTGTCAAGTTTTCCGGCCTCAAAAAAGAAAAGTTTTTGACTACCATTTGTAAACTAGAGAACCTTTTTTGTACCTGATTAATTACAATATCCAATGAGGCATTAAATATTTTTATTTCAAACGATTTTACAGGGTTGTCAATTCTATGATCAGACGCTAGTTCATAAAAAAAACCGCTTCACAATTATTCTCTGTCGATTTTTCTTCATTTCAGTAGATATATTACAACTTTGTGCAAACTGCGTTGATTCAGAAAAAAACTCTGAGAAATTTGCCCTTAACTGTTGAACACTTTTCATTGCTCGGTTGAAAAAGGAACAGGCTTTGTCCAGATCCACTGACTTATGTTGCAAACTCTGCGAAATAATGGTTATTGCAGTTTTGGATGCACAATCATGTCTGCAGACATTTAGCTTATTTTAGTAATTTTTTGACAATACTTACATAAAAACCCGGTCACGGCTTGAGGCCCCCCCAGCTCGCGGGCCCCCCCGCACCGCGGGCTTGCTATCGCCGCCACTGTGCTAGACGCGTACAAGAAAAATTTTGATTATGTTGTTCAATACACGAAATAAAACCACATTACCAATTTTTATTTTTGTACTATTTTTTGAATTAATTTAATCAGCAGAGTAAATTTAGGTCTTTATTTTGGACTCTGCAGAAAACGAACTTAATGGTAATATAACAGATTGTATTGGTCCTATTTTAATCTTAAGTTTACATTAGAGTAAATTTTCTCACGGTTTAGAGTTTAGAGTAGTTGGGTTATGGTTCTGTTGTTTTTAATTAATATCATATTAAGATGTATCGTAATTGTTAGTTATATTTGACCTAAACTTGGATAATATCGTCACTTTACCGCAGGTGCCTGTTTAAGCGTTATTTTTTGTTAGTATTTTGATTAATTATTACCTTTACCGCTGCCAAAGCCAAAGAAAATAAAGTTTAGTAACATTGTAGGACATTGCTGTCAACAATGAAATTGGTATGAGGCGGATCGAACCGGTTTCAATTTGTATGGTGAATTTCTAAATCAAGGGTTAAGCATGCTCTGCTTCTAGATCAAATACTTTGTGATTAAATGCAATGATCGAGAGGCACTGGTTATTGCGAGCTTGTACAAATCAATAACAGCTAATTAATTGTTGACGCGGTTTCAAATTGCAGTAACTTCGAAAGAATGGACTTATACATTCAGTTTCAACCTAACCTAACTTTCACAAAGTTATTACTTTTGTTGAAAATTAATTAGGTATTTACAATACTTCTAATTACCTTATGGTGAATTCTGTCAACTATCCTTGGTTTGATGTGGTTAGTATATCTCTTTTCTTACTCACATTACGCGTTTCGACTTTTCAATTCAATGTTAAATGTATAAAACTGTTAAATGTATAGCAATGAAAATTCGCATTGTTTTTAAATATGCTAACCTGCAAATGTTCCAATTCATATTTTACAATGAATTTAGAGGAGCCGCTGTTTGGTACAACACAAAAACAAAATATTGTATGATATTTTCAAGAGGTATTGCTTTAAAAGATTAAATTTTATCAAAATAAATTTCAGTTTGCAAAAACCAGGTCAATTATAAAAAAAAAAATGAAAAAACCTGGTATCAGTAGCATAGTCAAGCTCAAATGGACTCAAAGAAAATACATTTGAAAGTAAGGAAAGTAATAAATACTATATTACTTAACTGAAAACTTCAAAACTTAACTTGATTTTAAAAATATATTATTTTGTAGTAGCCAACAATTTATTTGTGAATTTCTTGTATACATACTCCTTCTACAACAATAATTGTTATTTGGTGATAAATGTAATGGTCACCAATGGCGGAATTTTAACAATAGCTTATTGAATCGTAAGAGCAATATTTTCACAACAAATGATTTACAGTTTATAAACAGATAAACTTTTCGAAAGACATTATCAGTTTAGTTTCCTGTTGATATCGTGGTTCAAACAACCTCATCTTGTCAAATGCCCACTGGCTATGTGAAAGGTAAAGCATTTGTGTTTCAATTATTAAATAAACTATTTTCAATGTTTTGAAATCTTTATCCAAAACTAATTCAAATATATTTTTTATGAATTTAAGAACATTTGTTATGAGTCATTTTAAGCCGTTAGAGATAAACGAAATCCCCGTTTAGCTAGAGAAATTTTGATATTGAAAATGTCTACAAAATTCTGATATAGTATATGTCTATCCATTTTGGTTTTCTGACAATCGATTTATCTCAGCAAGAATGTCTAAGTGAAGCACTGCCATCGAGCCTGTGGTACAGACTGCAACCTGTTTCTGTGCATTATTTTAATGCAAAATGTTTATGGTTGTGTTCCCAACAGTAGATAGTTATAGTTGGCACGATTTATATGTTTGTTTATATTAGGAAGGTGATTTTATTTGTTTTATTTTGTAGTAGGCTGATAGTTTGTTATTTTATAATTAACTAATGAACAATCCTGTATGCTTCTCGTACAAAATAAAAAATGTTAAATAGTCTAAAAAAGACGGGTTTGCAGTGGCAGTCAAGTCTTCGAATATGTTATAATTATTTATTAAACTGATTCGGTCAGCTGTGAATATACTAATTCATTTAGCTTGTTGTGTTTTGACAATTCTGGGAGTTGCAGATGAAAATGGTTAAAAATTTGTGACTAATTACACGAAATATAAATTCCTAGCTCTATTATATGAGTGACTTTGTCCCTGATTGTCTGTTATAGAATCAACATAGAGCAAAAACTTCTAAAGATAAAAATACGAAAATTTGAAGGTGTTATAAAAATAAATTTATCTTAGCTCTACGTTTTAGCTCTACGTTGATTCTATTTTAAACAAATTGTTTATAAATAGAGATATTAACATAAGTTTTTGATTAAAATGAGTTGTTTTATTTATAATAAACAATAACAGATGTTTGAGTTATAATGCAGTAAGCCTTTTTCCGTTGATTTTTGTTTGTGTTTGCTGTTATTGTGCTAACCTTAGGCTAAACATTATGTTGGTTGTGAAGAATGAATAACTGATTCTAAATTTGCTAAGTTGGTTACTATAGCAATGATTTTAAATGCATTCAATAAACTTGGGTGAGCGAAGCGATCAGGGGCGGAGCCCCTACTTATATAATATTCGCGGCTTTGTCTTGAATGGCTGACATAGAATCAATGCAATGCAAAAACTACTTTAAGACCACAAATACCAAAATTTTAAGGTATATTTTATGGGTTTATAAACGCACACTTTAAAATAAAATAATTTTGTAAAAAAGATTTTAAAGCGGAAAATAGTAAAATTTGGGAGTTTATTCCCATCCCTATAACAGTTAAAACAGCTGTTTGGATCAAAATGTAAACATGTGTTTTTTACATTCATTACGACAGTAACCAACTTAGCAAATCTACAATCAGTTTATTGTTCTTTACAACCAACATTTTTTTATATTTTAGATTAACAAACTAAAAGCAAACATATTTAACAAACATCTACGAAAAATGTTTACTCTATTATAATTAAAGTCAAACATCTGTTGTTACATGTTATAATAAAAACAGATAATTTGGATCAAAAACTTAACATAATTTTATGGTATGGCTGCAAAGAATGAAAACACTTTTATTTGTAACCAAATTGACAAATTATGAATCACGTAATTATTATTCAGAACTAAAATCTTTTTTAGATTAGGCAAAAGCAAACAAAGGGCTTACTGTATCAAACATCTGTTGTTACATATTATATTGTTTCCTTTAATTTGTTTGGAATGTTGATTAAGTACATATTACTTTATCAAATAAACTTCAAATTTCATCGATCAAAGATTTACCATGAAAGAAATTTGACGATTCTTTGGCAAATTAATTCGTTCATCAAACTTTGATGAAAGTCATTTTGTAAACTTTGACAATGGTTTTCAAAAAAGAGAGCAGTAAAATATTAATAAAGTACGCCATTTTTAGGAAACCTCTTAACGTCAATATATGTTTTTTAAATTTTCATATACATTCCTAATGTTTCTTTAGTTTTACATTTTTTTAAAAATACGATAGCGAAATTGACATGAAGTGTTGAAGCTGTGAAAACTTAAATTTTACATTACGAAAAGAAAGAATTTTTGTGGAATGTTTTATCCCTTTTTTTAATAAATGGTGCAAATTTTGCGCATAAAAAGTTAAAATAATCTACATTCATTCTTAAACCCGTTTATATGAATCACAACAGTAATTCTTTAACAGTTATATTTACGTATAGTATTTGTCTCCTCTGTATCCATGGTCGGACAAATAATCTTTTTTCATTTGTTCCTCTTTTTTTTTTTAATAGCTTCATGGTTAGATAAGCACTTTATGCAGCAACATAATAAGTCGACATTAACTATCCATCAAATAATGAGAAACATGACCCCAAACAATATGTAGTTAATAACCCAGCTGATCAACGTAATTGGACAGGTGTAATATGTTTTCTTTGTCATATATTTTATCAAAGATCTTTGATAAAATTTTGATCAAATATTTGACAAATAACTTTGATTATTTAAATATTAATGGTGAAATTACAACGCATGCCGTAATTCGAATTATTGGACATGGTTGTAGATCTCTGTCCTATATTAGATATGTAGACGTCAGTAAACTTGAATACAGAAAAAGTAAACTAATCAAATTTTGGTCACTACCATCTAAGAGGTTAAAATACAACTACCAGTATGTAATAAATGTAAATTATTAGCGAATTTCCATAGGAAAAATGAGCTATTGCAGTGGCCTTTATGGTGAGACCCAAGGTCGGGAGTAGCAAATGAGCACCGATCATGGTCCCCAGAACACGTTTTGGGGTGTCATTAAAATTCATATATATATATATGAGTGTATATATGTGTTCGCACTCTAGCGGCCGCATTTTAAGTCCGATTTGGTCCAAATTTGGTACACGTGTTGGTTGTCTATGTCGCTCGGACGAGTTCGTTAGCCAAAAAAATCCAACGACCGGAAGTAGGTTTTTTGACTGGAAGTAACTATTTTTTGAGATTTTTATACGAGAATGAATTTTTTAGAGTTTTTTCTAAAAATATAAATGTAAGATGTTATTCTGCACACTTTGTTTTTTTATGCGACCTTGTAGCTCGCTTGGTTCCCCCAAAATCAATCAAAACGTAAAATACCATAAAAGTACCCAGTTTGAAGGCCACTAGGCGCAAACAAATTCTACTAATATATTGCGTATACACAACGTAATATACGAAGCTGTTCAACGCCTTCGTGAGTAGACCTATTTCCCAAATTGTTTGCTGAAACCCTAAAACATAGGCATATAAACTTAATTTTGGAAATTTGCTCAACTCACGTCAGCGGTCCAGCTGCGTGGTCGAATTATTTTAACCTACTACGAGTTAGAGGGCTGAAATTTGGTACACATTATTCTTTGATGGTATCTTCGGTGATTCTACTGTAAAATTCATAAGTAGGACCAAACATGAAGATCTCGCGAAATCTCGCGTCGATGCCGACGGTGCAATTCGTTTTTATAGCTCCAATAAAGATCTATAGAGAATTTAAAGTTATCCTCCATTTTACATTTTTTTTGGGGTTAAATATTTAAAATGCTGGGAATGTTGCTGATATTACAGACTAAAAATGTCACAGGAGAGACCGTTGCAGACTTTACTAAATTCGGTACGACCGGTGAAATAAAATTTTGATGGGTCTTACATTTGATTGCCCACAATATATCTCTTAAAAATAATTGTACCAACTTAAATTTTTGTGCGCATTTTTAATTTTTGTCGGGGCTTACAATTTGTTAAATGTTTTTTTTTTTAATTTTTCGCCTGAAATTGAAGAATTTCCAAATTTCAAGTTTCTAGCTCATCCGAAGTAGGTTAGAATTGGTATATATGAATGAGTAAATAAGACAATGAGTAGGGGTTATAAATGGGAGTGAAAAATATATCGTGATCTTTTTAACAGTGTAATAATAGGGATCTCAGAAACTATTGATTTTACAGCCAAGTTTAAATGATGGTACTCACCCTATTCATGTGGGCAATAAATAAAAATTAAGATATTTTGAAAAATTAATGCTATTTTCCAAAATGGCAGCAAATTTTAAAATTTATTGTATAAACACGTTCCTTTTTTAATTTTAAGTTTTTTTTATTTATTGCATTTTTGTGTAAACCAAACCGTTTCCGTGTAAATTGGTCTTAAACTTTGGATTTTTCAATTTTTGAAAGGGTCCAGCCAAGGGCGTACGCAGGATTTTTGTTGGGGGGGGGGGGGGGCATTAGATTGAAAATAAAAGTCATTTTTCCAAACACTATTTAACAGCAAATATTGGCATAATATTTACATATTTATGTTAATATTGAAATTATGATTATTTTTCAAAACAAAAGTTACAAAATTAAAAATTATATTACATAATATGGTCTTAAATTTAACTTACAATTTATGTAATTGAAGTTTATATATTCTACAGCAACATTAGACGTAAAATTTTTCGAGAACTGCCCATTCGATTTCAGCTTTTTTCTCAAAAACTAATTTTCTGTGAACACTCTTAAAAAATTTGTGTAATTTATAACCTTTCAAAATGTTTTCCATTACAAGTTTTAAATTCAAATAACATAAAAACCATCCACAAAAATAAAACTTTTTGAGCACGATTTGTGTTTAATCAATGTAGTTTTCCCGTGTTTCATGGAGCTACTCCGTTATTTTTTGTCTGATTTCTTTAAAATGGGCATTTAAAAAAAGTTTGTCCCAGCTTTAAAGATCGCTCAAGGTCAAATTTTGTTATTGAAGTATAATCTAAATTGTATCTAATAAAGAGCGCGCTTTCTGGTGTGACAAGGTAGTACTAATCGCTTTTCATTTAATTTTGTAGTTTAGTCACTGTTTTCATTGCACCATTGAAAAATATAACAATAATAACATTACTATCACATCAGTCCCTCGATTTACAGTAATCGTTTTTTACAAATAATTGTCCATTACAAAATGTTTAAGGATCTTCGCGAGCATTCTTAAACAGTTTTTTGTTTTATATATATTTTTTCCGAAGTTATGGGAGGCCGCAGCCCCCCCCCCCCCTAAACACAACTTGGAAGTATAGGTGATCAAATTATTATTCCTATTTAAAAGTGCTTGAAACATCATGTTTCGCATCAATATAAAAAAAACCTACACATTTACAAAACAAAATGTATGTAAATGGTGTTTTAGTGAGTTTTTTTTTTAGTTTTTCACCTATATCTCTCTACCGGGTTTTAAAATATTATTATTGTATTTTTAATTTGAAATTTGTATGGTGTTACTTGATGAAACACATAGTTTTAAGCATCTTTTAAATGGGAATTATATATATCTAGCTCCTACCCATAAGTTAAGCATTTCAAATATCGAAAAATACTAACTTCAAGTATAATTTACACCAAAACGGCAAGTTTATAAAAAATTCAGAAAATAATAAAGTCTCCAATTTATGTGTAAAATACACAAACGGAATAAAAAACTTTAAAGTCGGTTTTCTGTAAGAAGTTTTAAAGTTGGCAGCCATATTGTAAAACGGCGGCTGTTTAAAAAAACACCTTCTTCAATTTAAGGTAAAGCTCCCCATTTAAACTTAGCTCTAAAATCAATAATCAATGGTGGCACACTTAAAAAGATTACCCTGTGTTTTATGAATATTTATTGTTGCCATAGAAATTAAAACTAAACGTATGTAGCATATAGTAAACCATACTTGTTAAATATGTTCCTTTTTTTAACACTATTTTCTTTTAACTAACGAGAGTACGTTACTCCGTAAAATCTAACTTATCAATTTGAAATACTTTGTTTACTTACATTACAGTCATTAATTTGCCCGAACAAATTGTTCCACTTAATTAATAATATTGCAATTGATTTGACGACTTTAGTTTTGCCGGTAATTTAAGCGCGCAGTTTTCCTGTATCGCCTCATCAGGTTGAATGTTTTAATTGGGTTATTAGATATAAAACGAGTGTAATTATATAATAGTGTATATATGTGGTGTCGCGTTACAATGGTTGCATGACGTTGATGTATCATTATCATTATCATCCTAGAAGGACAAACCGCAAATCATCTGATCTGTGTATAACGAGCGTGCAGGGATATATTTTACATGCAGAATAAAATACTTCATTTTAAATTTGAGTGTTAATGCTCTGCCACAGTAGAGTAAAACTGATGAATCGTTTACAAATTATGTTAAATGTGATGCATTTTCCATTTCAGTTGTTTATATGTAAGTCTTATTTTTATTAACTCGTAAAATATTTTTCGTAAATTTTTATGTTTCTACAACAATTTAAATTTCAACTTAAAAGATGTAAAAACTTTTCTATTTGGGTGATTTTATAAATTTAACCATAGAAGCATTCTCGGAGAATTATAAATTAGTAAAATGAATTACCTTATAAGGTCCGTCTTGTGACTTCAAATTGTTTTGATCTTATTTGTTTATTACATGTTTCGAAGTATTTACAACTTCATCATCAGGTATCTCTTGCTATTTTTTTTTCATTCACTCGAGGAACTCGTCACACATTAAAATCGTCAAAACTCATAACACTTACACGAAGACAAAAAACATTAAACAGTCTTGTCCAGCAGCGGTGTGCACTCTAATAATTTGAATTTGAAGTCACAAGACGGACCTTATAAGGTAATTCATTGTATTATTTAATTGTGACTTGGTACCGAAAAAATGCATATACAATATAAATTAGTACTAACAAAATGAAGTAGCAACACAAAAAACATTTATTAACCACTATATAAGGTACATGTACAATATGTAAATATGTGTGTATGCTTAATATATTTATGTGTGTATATTCGGACGAGGTTGTTTAAAGTATGAGAACGCGTAAAAAGTGTACTAACAGATTATGCCATTTAAATTACACAGCGTGGTTTATGAAAACTTAAACCTCTGTTATTTAAAAATCAGAAGCATACAAAATTTCATATCGGGACAGATATTCACCGTCCTGATTGACTGTCCGTTAAGGGGACCTTAGTAGGACTATTTACAAAATCCACAAACCCCCTCCTACCACCCCATCTCAAAAATGTGTTATGGACTTACATGGCTTGTGACACATAGCTTTAAAGCCCTTTAAACCTATTGAATTTATATGTAAGAAAATAAAAATCGGAATTTTTTTTCCAGACTTTTATAAAGATTGGTTATCGTACAATGAAATAATGATACATTACAAATTTAAATATTTAATATTGTGGACAAAGTCAACAGCATGA
>JAGFPH010000176.1:703550-714133 GCA_018207615.1 Philaenus spumarius | reverse complement strand
ACCTATTCACTAAGGCGATGAATAGCTGCCTTGTGTACGAATTATATTAGTAGAATTTGTTTGCACCTAAGCTTTCAGCTTCGACTCACGCGCTCGTTCGCCTCGTGAGTTTGCACCTCGACCTTTTTCGGGTTATTATTACAGTATTATGTGACTTGAAAATGGTATCTCTTGTAAAATGTGACTCATCAGTCCATTAAGTGATATTGTTCGATATTATTACAAAGAAATCAGTGGGAAAACAATCGCCTTGCTTCATAGACTTTATAGTCTGGATGAAAGTGATTTTCTTTCAAAACTTTGGAAACTTTCAATCGACAAGTTTCATATGCAAGCTGCCTGGTGCTTGTCCCAGGAATTTGGTTTACTCTATTAAGAATCTGTTCGTCAACCGCTAAATCTTAAACAGAACAACCTCTTTATTAGTTTTATGCATTGAACCAATTTCTAACAAGCTTTGGTGAAGTATTGTAAACACCCGTGAACTTAGAGTCTGCGATCAGGATAGCGAGTGTGATATTCTCTCTGGGCGGCTAGCACATTTCCGTTGCAAAATCCATAAGCAAAATGCATTCCCCCGATTTGAAAACTACAAGGTGGTTACTTTACTACCTAATAGTCACTGACCCGCATCATTTATCTTAACTATTTGTTTGTGGTTTGTGGAAGGATAATGGGATGTTGTTGTAAACATGAATAATCAAACCTTAATTAATTATCTTATCAGTTTGTGTAAATATTTAGATCCTTTAATACAGTACTTTACATTATTTATTTCTTCGTCCCATATTTTTTCGTATTCAGGCTGCAAGTAGACTTTAAAGAGCGAGACAAACGGAAGGTTGTATTACATTATTTGAAAGCTTATCTCTCTATTATATAAACAAGTTTTTCTACTTCTTCTTCTCATAATTATTAAGTAATAAGAATAGCTACTATCTAGCGAAACCACTGCCAAGGGAACGGGCTTAGAAAATTAGCGGAGAAAGAAGACCCTCTTAAGTCAGTAAGAAGAAAAATAAATCTCTCTATTATATAAAAAAGTTTTCTTCTTATAGTATAAAGTAATAAGAATAGATTAAATACGTGTATTGCGTAGCAGTGACCATTGCATAACTTCCAGGCGCCGTGTATTGCGTAGGGTAGACGTATTGCATAACTTCCAGGCTAACAAATTCATGAAGTCGAAAAAATAAAGTTGAACGAAGCTTCCCAGAGATCGTGAAGTGATCGGAGGTGGAGTGGGGGTTGGCGAGTGGAGCGAGCAGGGGGCAAAACCTCCTGGTTTATTTTAGAGAACTTATTTACCTTAAGTTTTCAATGACATTTGACACTTCCTAAATTATACCTTAGGAGAGACATAAACCATTTTATTTTCTTAAATTTTGTACAATAACTAGAAAGTTCAGCTTTCACCAATAACTTTTAATATTGAACATTACTATACCTCGATTATTTTACGTACTTTTTTTAAATTTATTTAGATTCTAAAAATGCCGTTAAACTTAACAAAACAGTTTTAACTTACGTGTAAAAGTACCGATTTTGTAAATTAAAAACAAATATTTAATAATCCAAGAGCATGGCAGTAAGAAAATGTATACGCACAATGTTGTCAGTGGAACCAAGTAGTTAATCAACAAAAACTTGATAAAATAAAACCTGAACACAAAATCTTACAATAAATACGTTTACTAACCTCAAACGCGTTTCAACGACAATGACGCCATCCTGATTACATTGTCGTTCAACATTGTCGTTGAAAAGCGTTTGAGGTTAGTAAACGTATTTATTGTGAGATTTTGTGTTCAGGTTTTATTTTATGTAGTTACTTTCTCACAAGTCAAGCTCATTAGTTATTTAACAAAAACTTGTTAACAATTACCACCAGCCAGCCTGTATATATTAGGCCTACTTCAACAAATACTCCTGACGTTATTTAAACATAATTAAATGTAGACTGGAATTCCAGAGGGACCAATGATATTTTTCTCGATCCAAATAAATATACAAAATTTGTTGTTATTATTTTGCCATGGTTTACTATTAAAAGTAACATTAAATATCGTCAAACAAGGTTATTTTCAAAAGTATAATTGGTTAAGTAAACAGATCAAATTAAGTTGTTTGAAAAAATCGTGCTAACCTGTTACTTACCTTCTCCTTGGGGACCTTTTTCTACACAACTTTCGTCCCATTTCGAAGTTGCCGGTTGTGTCGAAAGGCTTGTCAACTCCTAACAGAACATCCCAAAGGCACCATCAGACCCCATCACAACAAGACTTTCTTTCAAATGATAAAATACACCATAGTTCAAATGTCTTATTCAACACAATCATATCAATGCAAACACCGGTGGATCATGTTGACTTATTGAACAAAAACATTTTGAGTGGAAACCACCTTCTTTAGCAGTGATGGTGATCACCTTTTCCTTGTCAGTGTTATAAACTGGTATAGTGTTTTTGTTTAAGTATATTTATAGTAGGTGTTACGTATATTTGTTTATTTAAAATGACTGTGTCGGAAGATCTGACGATGACATCATAGTTATGTCGAAACCGGTAATGTGAAAAAACATAACAAACGAGGATTGTGACGGACCATATAAGGTAATATAAATTTTTAATATTATTATACAATCCGGGAGGCTAGAAGTACCAAAAATGTTTAGATATTTCAGGGTTTAATTCTTTCATAAAGAAATCGGAGAATATTTTTTAATTATTTGCAATTTTTGCATGTTTAGGAAAACTATTTTGAAACCCACCTGAATAAACTAAAATAGTTTTTTTTTTATTGCCATAACGTTTACTTAGTTTTTTGTCATAAGCTTATTTTGCACGCAAAAAAGCGTTAGGTCATCTTCTCTAAATGAGGTAAGTCTAAGAGAAAATTAGACTAATCAAAATATTACTTTTATTATATTAATACACATTAAAAATATTTTTATTGTTTTATTACAATAAAAAAAAACAAGACAAGTATTCTTGAATTTTGTTTATTTGTTATTTTGAAATGAGTGGTTCTCATGGCTTTGAGCGGCTACTTTCTTTTAAGTGTCTTTTTAAATATCAAGAGTAGGGTGACTCAAAACAGATTTTAACCTTGAGCTAGCTCTTAGATTAGTTATTTATATCATTATTTTATTGAATAGAAAATTTTAATTAAATAATAGAATTTGGCACACTATTTATTAATGCATTTCTGAATTGTCAATATCTTGTTACTATTGTTATGGTAAAGCAAACAATAGACACTTTATTTTTTTTAAACAATTTAGTTTAAAATTAGTTTTAAATATCACGTAAATTGAAATGAGCTTGCAAGTAATTCCATGCCTGTAAGTTAGTGAATTTAGTTCAAGGTCAACTGTTGAAACGGATATTAACTTCAAGAATGTAGTAACTTTGCAAAGTGCATAATATTTGTCGTTTCAGTAATAGACTACTTCAGTATCATATTTTATCGTAATTGTTTAAATAATGTTTATCAAATAGAACATTTTGTTTTGCAGGCATATTATTACAATCGTATTCTAAACCCATCTTTATTGTCTCTGTTATTAAATTTCGCGCTGTTAATTTTAGAAAATGTGTTTTTTTAAACTTTACATTACAACCTCGTTAAGTCGGACGAGCCGGGACCGGGGCCGATCCGACATAACGAAAATCCGTGTTAACCGGAGAAAGAGAATAAAACATAAAAAAATGAAAATACACTGTATACTTACAGTATTTTAATGTATTACGTAGACAAACACTTTTAAAATACTTACTGGTCACAATAAAACAAAAAAACACATCTGTGGACTGTACAGGTATGTCTACTTTTTGGGGAAAAAGCTTGTAAGTTTCTGTTGCAACAGCTTCGAGTACCGTTTACGTGCCGCAACGGCAAACAAACTCGGTTGCGCGAACTCGGCGGAAACACGATCACCGTGTAGTACGCTACGATTATGCGCTCGTCTAAAGCAATAGCGCTAAAAATGCATATTTTTTATTTATTGCAAACCGGTCTGGGTTATCCGGAGATCCGACTTAAGGCTCGGCTCTCTACATTCAAAACGGCGAAGTTGGGTACCAATTTCAATGTTAAATAACCAAAACATACCTTCACTATTATTAAGCATATTTTTGTGTTGTTTTTGTCAAAAAACGAAAGCTGTATTTTTTTCTTAAAGTAAAATAGATTGTGGGTGTTGATTGCTAAGGTTTTTTTGCAATATCTCTTTTTGCAACTGAGTAAAAAATTAATAAAGTTTACTATTTTTTACTATTTATATCATACGTTTATGAAAACAATAACACGGGTTTTGAAAATGTATTCGGCAATCAACATCCGCATATGACAGTACTTCAAAATGAAACCAAATTTTTAAATTTATTCTACGAATTAACGGGAAAAAATGACTTATTCTGTAGCATTGCTCTTATGGGAATAAGAATCAACATGGCGGACAGGGTAGCGCCCCCTTAAAAGGGGCCGACTTAACGAGGTTGTACTGTACTTGGATTCGAACGCCAAATGATTGCCTATGATGACACACCTTCGTACTATTTAAGGTCTTAGAACGTAAAGTTGGTACGTTGGAATCAGACAGGCCGCTCTGATGAAAAGGTAGAGTATGTTATAGTACTTTTCGTCAAAAATAAAATGGCACCACCCGCATCCCTGAGCTATCATTAAAAAAAAAAAACAATAATACGAAATTTATGTTTCTTTCATACACTTTTGGCTTCATGAAATACTATTTTTTTATGAAGTTCCTATAATGAGGGAGAAAGTATGTGTCAGTTTCCTGATACCGTTTATTATTTTAGCGTATTTGTAATATTTTTGTCCAAATAAACATAAAATAATCATAATAATATTTGTGTTGCGTTTAAACAAAATAATAAAATTGTATTGCTTACAAACAACAATGGGCGTTTTGAACAAATACGAAGAATTTTTCATACAAACTTATTTTCTGTTATATAGGTGGACGTTTTAGAAAACGTATTCACGTCTCGTGCAAAGTTTGCCCTGTAAAGCTTTATGAGACTTGATCTTTACAAACTCTTTAATTACAAGTTTAAATTTTTTAAGTGTTTTTCAAACATGTAAGGTCATCATCGCCTGGTACAGAAATGAAATGAAAATGGTGCTTTTATTAAGACCTGATAAAAAGAAATATAGCCTAAGGTTAGCATAAAGAATACTTTTTGTTCTACTGACCGTCATCCAAGTTGACACTAATTTCTAAGTATCTGTTACTTTAATTTAAAAAAGTTTAAAATATAGAATATAACAAACAAACGAACTAATAAAAGAGATGAAAACACAAACATAGCTCATTGCAAATAAAGATGAATACATTCAGAGTCACACGGATGCGCTGTACTTGTATTAATATACAACTATATAAACACTGTATAATAAATAAAATCTGATTTTACCAAATTAAATTTAAAAATTTCTGACACGATCCCCACTGTGGTCACACTTTTTTTACAAAACAAAACTCATGAAAAATAATACAGACAGGCCTATGTTCCCCATCCAAAATTGCGTTTTAAAATATAACTCATACATAACAGTCAGAAAATGAAAACAGTGCTCTAATGTTAACTAAAAAAATGAGTCTAAATATATAAATACTTATTTTGACAACCAACATAATATATATCTACACAAATCCTAAGCCTAGACATAACAAAACCAAATAATAAAGTTATTAAATACCATAACATTTATTTCCCACCATTATAAAATAATAATAATTCAAATAAATAACTTTATCATAATAAGGACACAATACAAAAGGTAAATGGAGCGATCGTCTGCTAGAGATTTTCCTAATAACCAAACTGTTCTACTAGTTCCTTCCTGAAAGTCCATGCGTATTTTTTAAATCCTAGAGCACGGCAATCCTTCTGGTTTATGAAATTCAGAAACTCATTTCTATCTACAGATTTCCCTAACCAAAACCTCGTAGTATCAATCAATACAGGGCATTTGACAACATAATGAAAGGCAGTTTTAATCCTCAAGGGAATGCACAACTACCAAGTTAAGTTATAAGTTTTTATACAATGCACGTTTTCGTCATTTTGCAACGAGTTACTGAGAATATTTACTTCTTACGCCTTCGGTGCCTACAACCTATGCGCGATCTCCACGACAAATTTCAAGTAGCATATTCAGTGGTTCAGGAGATATCGTTATGTCATATTATGTCGCTGAACGCAGTGACTGAAAATATTAAAACGAGTGTTCAGGTGAGAATATTATTTATTTTCTACCCTGGTTAAGATATTTGTTTTCTCAACGTCATTACTGTATACTAGTTAACCTAATGGGGAGCAGTGTAGATCATGTAAGCCGTTCGCAACTGTGTTGGAGATTCTGAGAGTTACACTAACCACTGCGCAACGCGGTTGGCAACCGACAAAGTTAAACCAAAATATAGTAAAACGGAGCAATTTTTGTAGTTAAAAAGATGTTTTACAGTAACCGTTTAGTGGGTCTAGTAGTGTTAGACCTAAGCCGAGTAAAGACAAATAACTCGTTTCCTGTTCCGTTAACAAAAAACTAAAGTAATAGTTAAAAATATAAGATCGGCCAATTTCCCATCGAAATTAATGTTTATTAGCGAATTTCCATAGGAAAAGTGAGCTATTGCAGTGGCAATTATGGTAAAACCCAAGGTCGGGAGTGGCAAATGAGCACCGATCATGGTCCCCAGAACACGCATTTTAGTCCGATTTGGTTCAAATTTGGTACACATGTTGATTGTCTACGTCGCTCGGACGAGTTTGTTAGCCAAAAAAAATCCAACGATCGGAAGCATGTTTTTTGACAGGAAGTAACTATTTTTTTAGATTTTTCCTACGAGAATGAATTTGTTTTTTTAGTTTTTTCTACAAATATAAATGTAGGATGTTATTCTGCATAATTTGTTTTTTTACGCGACCTTATATCTCGCTTGGTTTCCCCAAAATCGATCAAAACGTAAAATACCATAGAAGTACCCGCTTCAAAGCTACGTGGTGGACTGTACCGTGGGGTTGGCGTGCGAAGCACGCAATGTTTTGTGTGTTGAAGATACTCCCAATACGGAGGTTGGCGTGCGAAGCTCGCAATGCATTGTGTATTGAAGATAATCCCAACATGCGGAATGAAGTGCGAAGCACGCAATGCTTTGTGTATTGAAGATACTCCCAATATGCGGAAGCACCGTCGTGAATAGACCTATTTCCCAAATTGTTGGTTGAAACCCTAAAACATAGGCCTATAAACTTAATTTTGGAAATTTGCTCAACTCACGTCAGCGGTTCAGCTGCGTTGTCGAATTATTTATACAGCGATGAAACATTTTTTACAAACAGTACTACGTTCGTATTGTAACGGCAGGAATTAAAACCACTTC
The DNA here is from genome assembly GCA_018207615.1 of Philaenus spumarius. NCBI lineage: Eukaryota > Metazoa > Arthropoda > Insecta > Hemiptera > Aphrophoridae > Philaenus > Philaenus spumarius. The sequence goes on along the minus strand of JAGFPH010000176.1, from coordinate 706,719 downwards.
CAAATAACTTCGCCCACTTTATCAGTCGCTATACACTACGCTATGCAAATATAACGTTATGTTTAATGACAAGAGTTAACAGACTGGAGAGATTATATTGATAAAGTATAATTGACACAGTATTAAATTAAATAGAACAGTGCTTATCTCTTAGCCGAATGTGAAAGATGGTGGAACTTTACTGTGCTCTGATTTGTAGAAAATATATCACGGTGAAAACTGCACAATAAAATAACCGGTAAGAATGACAATTGTTTTAAGTATAGTTTATTTTCATTTCAATAATTTTATTAAAAGTACGATATCATAGGAGTTTAAATGACTAGTACGCAATTCTGAACAAAAACCTAACCTAATACTTCGAATTAAATATTATACAACCATTAAATCAGCTTTAATGGAAATAAATCGTGGTAAAACTGATTGCATCAGCAATGAAAACCTGTTCAGCTATGTATTTTAAAAACGAGCAAACCCTTGGAGAATTAATGATTTCATTTCTTTTTCTGTTCGTTTTGTTTCTGTTTTTTGTTTTGTTTGAAGGCACACATTCTTTGAAATGATTTCTAAATTTCAGAATATTCACTCATCATACTTGAGGCCATACACTTTAGTTAGGGTGTTTCAACAATCTCTACCGGTACTTTTAGTTATTTCTGGGCCAGAGGTCATTCACGATATCATTACTAATATAAAATAAAGTCCCTAGTTTTTCTCACAGACACCATTTTTTTTTTGTATTTGTCAATATTTATTTAAAAACGGATTGGTATATAGTAAGTTAAAATTATGTATAGAGTTGTACTTATATAAATGAGACTATTATATTTGTTTACTTTCAAATACATAATTGAATAATTTTATTGTAATAATAAAAAAATTCAAACACATAATAAACAAATTGGAAAATCCTCAAAGAAATATTAAATATCAACATAAATAAAAATGTAAATGTTCGTTTGTTCAAAATCTTAAATCTCCGAAACTACTTCACCGATTGCTTTGACATTTTGACACAAAGTTTCATTTGAATGCACTCGTATTTTTACATAATTTTTGAAAAACAATGCCATTGGTAGACGTAAAAAACAAAACAAACTATACTAAATATTGTATGGTAATTAGCGCGATACTAAATAATAAATGGATATTTTTATTGTTGATACAGCAATGAGCTGTTTGCTAAAATATTTCCATTAACAGATGATTTCAAACTTTGAAGCAGTTATTTGTATTTTTAACTTTTAGGTTAGGTTTTTATTAAATTGTAGACCTGAACCTTGCTAGTTCTTTTAGTCTTTATTACAACTGCTGTTCAAAAATATCCGAAATAATTTGATTTAGGCATTTAACATTATTCACCAAGTTAGCTTTGGGGTAAGTTAATTCATAATTTGACTTAAGTAATCAAATTGCAAATAACATCTTACATATTACATAATTTTAGCTTTAGAGCTTGTAGGAAGTTAGTTTAAATTATATTTATTGTTTAGGGGTATCAACCGCATTTTAACCTATTCCAATTGTGAATCTAAATCATCCAGGAGCGCACTCAAACACACACACACAATTTAATCAAAATTGGTCCAACCGTTTAGGAGGAGTTCAGTGACGTACATAAGTACAGAAGAGTTATATATATAGAGATACTATATTGATTTTTAAGTTAGGTTTTTTTTATCTGTAGGCCTCATCCATTCTGATTTATAAACCTTTATTATAACCCCTGTTATATCGTAAACAATGCACATTTTAATTTATACATTTTACATTTCTGTTTTACAACCTTGCTTTTAGGATATGAATAATTCTATACAAAGGTTATTAAAAGTAAATTATAAATATAAAATTAAGAAGGTTTACAGTAATAAATTATGGAGTGAGAAGGAGTGGCGTGTGAAGCCTTAAGGATACAATAAACACAAATACTCACAAAATATGAAAACTTTTCAATGTTCAAGTCACCATACTCAATAGTCTATACAATTAATTATATTGTCAAGTTTTTGGATTTATAACCATTATGTTCAAGACATACACGGAAATTCAATATTTTAATACTTTCAAATTCACTATAAATAATATCAACTGGCCAAATGATCTGTTTAGAATAAATGGGTGAATCATTGTTTGTTTTTTTCCGGGAACTTTATCTACTTTATTACTAATTAGTACTATCTCAGATTGCTTGGCAACTTGTGTAATACTCTAAACTCTTTGTTTTATAATATAAAGCTGTCTAGTGTTGACATCCCGAAGTGGTTCTGCTTCGCTCGCATAATTGTGTGCCGTTTAAATTACAGTAGCCTTTATTGCTACATGGATCATGTGGGTGTATATTACTTATTTTACTTAATATGGTTGATATTTTTAGTGAATTATTTTTTTAATTTTTACTTGGTCCAGGACTAAACTTAAAAACAGTTACTAAGGGGACTTTGCAGTGCAATAGACTAATAAAGAATTTTTATCCAAAAATAAGTTTAAACTGTAGGTTATAGACTAATTTACAACAGTTAAAAAAATCCACTTGAGGTTTATTAGAAAAGTATACTTGTGTATCAGAAAATGTGATTTTTAGGTAAAGTCAAACAACTGCAAATAAGTGCTGTCGATAACACTAAAAAATCCAGCATTCTGAACAGTTTGTCCTCATTGTTTTCTCTTTCCTTTATATATTTTTTGTGATTATCTTTGTTCATTCCAATGCTGTTTTTTTTGGCAAAAGCTTTTTTAGTTGTCCATTTGTTTTTTGCTTATTATAGGTTACTTCCAGCATCACCACATGACATAGTTTCTGTAAAAACTGCACTCATTTTACCAAGAGCACCTCAGCTGAATATAATGATAGCATCTAACACTTCAATATTACATTTTTTATTCGTTCATCAATGCAGCCATTTTGTTTATTCAAATCTGTTCTGATAGGTCCTGAAAATTGTGTTTTACTTCTAACATAATGGTTTTTGACTATATGAGTATATTTCTCATCTGAAATTACAGACTTTTGGTATTTAGACAATGATAGTTCTCCTCTGGGCAGAGGATTAACTTTTGAACAAATAACGAACAAACTCAACCGACAAAGTGTAGTTTATATTTTTTTCTAATTGAGAAGTGTGACAAATATAACTTACATATGTAGTACATACTAAAATAATGGAAAATA
>JAGFPH010000176.1:654720-703540 GCA_018207615.1 Philaenus spumarius | reverse complement strand
AAAAAATATATTTTGCGCAAAACAGGCCGAGGAACAATTTGCTTTAAGTGAAAAAATAAACGTAACATTTTATTTAAGTTGGATTGCAGCGCCTTTATATGAATCTTCCATGTTAAACCTTCATCCACAACTCTTAAATATTTTAACGACTTAACTTGTTCTATTACAATGCAAGAACTACATTTCATATTTCTCACTACACACTTCATGCACTTATACAGTAAAGGTGTTGTAAATAATTTCGACTCTCCTCTCAAATTGAAGTTCAAGTAACAAGTTTTTTTAGTATTCAAGCTCATGTAATGTTTCGAAAACCACCATCTTAGAGCATCTAGGTCGGCTTGCATAGCTTGTACTTCCTGCAACGTGTTCCTGACATAACACAAAGCTGTATCATCAGCAAAGGCGTATATGTTCCCCTGCAGCCTCCCTTTACATAAATTATTTACATATATAATAAACAAAATAGCTCCTAGTACTGATACCTCGGGGACTCCGTACTTATTTTTTTCCATCCCACCAATACTTCCCTGAATTCTCACACATTGTTCCCTATCGGTTAAATAACTCGAGAACCAATTATTAACAATACCTCTGACGCCACATTTTGACAGAATTTCTAATAGGAGATTATGATCAACACAATCAAAAGCCTTTGTCACATCCAAAAATATGCTACTAACCCTTTGTCCACAATTTACCCCACCCATAACATCATCAATAAAATTGAGCATAGCAGTTTCTGTATTACCACCTGCCAAAAAGCCAAACTGATTTTTACTAAAAAAATCAGTCTTGTTCAGAAAGGATAACAGCCTGGACTTCATACATTTCTCCAAGATTTTAGATATATATGATATCAATGATATTGGCCTATATTGACCAGGTAGTTGTTTAACACAATTTTTATAATTGGTATGACAACAGCTCTTTTAAGTTTATTAGGGAAAATACCGAAAACGAAACTTAAATTGCATAAATATGAAAATACATTAGAAATCAGTTCCGAGACCTCTTTTAAAGCTTTCGAGCTTATTCCGTCTATTCCGGAAGCTTTATTGTTTTTTAATGATGCTATAAGTTTTACAATATCAGCTGGAATTACTGGCTCAATAAACATAGACTGTTCTTGAGAAGCCGTGGCAAAAATATCCATGACAGATCCACAGGACTCGAATACAATACCATCTCTAATTTCATCAACCACACTTACAAAATATTTATTAAACATGTTTGATAAATCTAAGGAGTTAGTGACGATACCTTTATTATCACTTCTTAATTTAATTTCAACACTTTTTTCTTTTGTCCAGTAATTTCATTAATGATTTGCCATTCCTTTTTTGAGTTACCATTACATTTTTTAAATAAATTATCAAAATAAAATTGCTTGTGTTTTTTAATTTTAAAGTGTAGTTTATTTCTAAAGGTTTTATAAAAACTTGTTCATTTTGAATTGTTTGGATGAATTTGAGTTTTTTGATGTAATTTATTACGTGTTATTATTTGTTGGCACAAGTAATCTGTTATCCAGGGCTTAAGCTTTTTTGAAGCTTTCTTTTGGTGATAAATTTCTATTTCACATTCTTTCAAACAAGCCTTATAAACCTCGAAATAAACAAATTAAATGCTTTCTTTACATCATTTTGTGAGTAAACCTCGGACCAATCCACCTCAGCGATATGCCTACGAAATAAGAAATAATCATCAGTACGAAAGATCTTTAGCCCTACTGCGCTGTTATCTATTATTATCGTAGGTTAGGTCTACTACAACAACATTATGATCTGTTATTCCGAAGTCTAGAACAGCCGTTTCTATGTCATATAAATCTACTCGCATAAACCTGACCAATACGTGATCTAGGCAAGAACCACTTTCTGGCCTTGTTATCGCATTAATTAAAGATTCCAAACCATGACTAGACATTACGTCCCATAGTCGTCCCATAGTTTTTTCAGTCTATGGGAAAAATGTCGTGTTTTTAAGTGAATATTTTGTTTAATGTAATAATTCACCATTTTGTAATTATTAAATTATAGTTTAGATGTTCTTGAACGAATTTTTACCAAATTACAGTTATCTTCACAGTTTTATAACGAATTGATTTCGTCTTGGTAATGCATAGCCTACCATTAACACGTCAACGCATTATGACGTAGGCCTACACAGTACGTACGTCAGTGCTTATTTTCTATTCTAACTGTGCTATGACTAACTCTATACGTCCATTGGGTTTTTCTACTTGAATATTATAGTAAAATGTTTCAAAATAATCGAAAGCCAAAGGACAGGTAACTACTGTAGATATATCCTTTCGGCTTTAGAGCGGATCAACCACGGTTTGCTTTACTTCCGCCGTCTTAACAAAAAAGTGTGGTATGAGTTATGGTCTTTAAGTATTACGTTTAAGGGTTAAAATAAATTTTTTGCGAGTTTTATTCAACTCTACAGTGACGAGATATGAAGCCGTGTCCAACCAAGACTTATAAAGTTCTTTTAAAAACAACTTTAAATAATTCACGTTTAATAAAGATAATAATGGTCGTGTTAAGTGATAAATTTGGAAATATACAAGATAAACTAATTATAATGTGTAAACTGTATTTTGAAATTATTATCACTAGATATGACAAACCTACGTATATGAGCATGATTTTGAGACCATTATGGAACCATAGTTGGGTGCGTATACGACATGCATTTGATGCCTAATGTTTTGCTTTAGAAAACATTTTCTAGAACGATAAACTGTATTCAATTTAAATAGAAATTAAACTTATGTGAAATATTGGACAAATCTGAATTCACATCTGAAGAAAGGTCCTTTAAGACTAAAAAAAACTCGGAATAATGGATTTTTGCAAAAGTCAACAAAAATGCAATAGTTACAAACGATACAATAAATGAATTATTAAATTTGATTTTTATAAATTATTTTTGTTATAGTAAATGCAACAGTAGACAACTCTCACTTAAAAAAATCACATATACCAATTACTTCATTTGCTTAGGGTGGTCTTCATTTAGAAAAACTTATGAGCCTTCCAATAAAGTCATGGTGACGAATAATTACTTTTTTTACAGAATGATTATTGTTGTTGTTAATTTTAATCTGATGACTAAAAGTGGATGTTACTTTCACAAATCAAGTTACAATTAAAAATGAAATGTCAGAGGGCTAATGTTTATGTTAGCAGATCATTTTAAAATTGAAAACACCCCATTCAAAAATTCTTTAATAAAACTGTACTGGACAGTATCTAAGATCAAATTTTAAGTACATTCAGCTGCAACCCACAAACCGTATTAGGTAGATAATATTTATATCACAATCAAACACGTGCCCTCTTGTGACTTTTATCTCGGAATTTATGGCTTGTTTTAGAAAAAAGAAATGTTTAAAATGTTAAGTAAAAAGTAAAGACAAAAACTATCCTTTTCAAGTAATTTTGAGATAAAAACTGACAGTGAAATATGTTTCATTAAACCAAATTAGTCATTTTTGTCGCACAGCTGCAGAGTCTTTAAAACAATCCTGTTTGATTTCAGTTCATTTTAACCATCTGCGCTCTTATCAGCATTGTTTTAGCAGCTCATTCAGATAAAGGCAGCTTCAGCGCGATCTGGGAGGCAGCGCGAGAAGGAGGACGAGCTAATTTGATCAAGTAATCTATACACAGAATGTTGTTATTAAATAAATAGTTATACAAATAAAATTTAAAGAAAACTATGTATCATTTTACTTGTATCATGTTAAACTTGCCATGAATAATAGAGTAGATGAATAATAGAGGTTGAAATTAATAAATAGCCTAAGAATTTAATAACCATAAAAATAATGAGATTTGTCAACAACTGGTTTTGAAATTAATTTAATCCCGTTTTTAATATAGTAAGCCAATTTTTTTATCAAAGGAGAATAGTTTTGAAATTTGTTACTGAAATTTATAATTTTTAAATCTGTTAAAAAAAAAATCTCACTCCATCAATTATATTGGCAACTTATTGGAATGCTAATAAAAATGGAATATGATTCCACCTTGTTTATAAATCCTCTTGTCTTCTACGATTCTAAAGCTAATTGACAGAGTTGTCTGATACTCCCGCATTCATCTTAGAAAGTGTTCGCTCGCCCAGAATCATAATCATACCTCCGTTATTATTACCTTTTACGGTATAATATTTTACATACAATTAAACACGTCTTAGTTTCGCGGGTTGATTTTTTTAGGGTACCAACACTAAATTGTATTCTATAATAAAAATTATACCAACCAGAAACCAATTTTCCACGATTTTCTCCGGAAAAGCTACTTTAAAGGTTAGGCCCTTTAAGGCTGTATGTAGTGTTAAGTTTTGTAAACATTAATTTCTATTGTTCATGTTATTTGTATTACTTTAAATTCGGCCGCCATTTATAGTAAATACATAAAATCTTAATATATATTAATACCCATGAACCCATGACAAACATGATGTGAGGAAGGTCAAAGAGTATTTTTAAAAACTACCTAACTCTTTTACATTTTGAGATATTGAATTGGGAACTTTTATTTATTTAATCTATAGCTTTAAACTAGATACAATGTGACAAACTCTACATTATATTCAGCAATCTTCATCGATACATAGATAAAACATTTTTTCTTTAACTGTGGATGCACGCCAACCTTGATGTTGTAGCCTTCTTAAAATTTAAATCCTATTTAAATATTCCATATTGAAACTGAATTTATAATGGTTAAAATATAATAGATAATCATTATTTGTTTACAAGTTTTTAATCTCAGAATTTCGTTCGTAATAAAAAGAGATCAACTCCTATAAAAGCGAGTGTATGTCCGTACCAACAGCTGATTCCACCCATCATCTGTAATACTTAAAGAAAACCCAGCGTAGATTTTACTTTGGGGCTATGTTTACAACTTCAATCTTTATAATCTCTTGTGAAGTTGATTTTTTAAAGGATGAGTTATACAAATAATGTATATGCTATAATACGTTATAAGTTTTGCTTTGATCGTATAAACTGTAGCCTATATAAATAAAACCTTTTATAATCAGTATATTCGTTTATACAAATTTAAAGCAGAAATCCCCATTCGTTTAACTCCGGATACATTCGTACATTTTCGTATAACATATAAACATATTCGATTATTAATTTTTTATTAAATTATAAATTTTTATGTAAGTATAGTGATCGCAAAAAAAAATCGATGTTGAGATTTTTGTGGAAATATCCGTTTTGGGACCCCCTGATACCAAAAAAGTGGTTTTTACAAAATGTCTGTCTGTATATAGGCCTATACAAAGCTAGAGAGAAAACTATTCGATCGATTTCGAACAAATTTGCACCAAACATGTCAATTAGGCCTGTACAAATGCACGAAAAAAGGTTTTGTAAAACAACCATCTTTTTGGTCTAAAAAACCCCCAAAAAATCAGTTATAATATTTTTATTAAAAAAACAGCTATATTGATGTTGATAAAATTTGGTTTATTTGTAGCCTTTAATGTACACTACCATATGCAGAAAACTGCATCTTTCTAAAAATTCTCCTTAGGTAATAATAATAATAAAAACTGATTTTGGGGGTTTTTTGGCCAAAAAGGGGGTTGTTTCCCAAACAGTTTCAAAACTTTTTTGTGCATCTATTCAGGCCTAATTGACTTGTTTGGTGCAAATTTGTTCGAAATCGATCGAATAGTTTTCTCTCTAGCTAATAATAATAATATTTATTAGTTACTCTAATACTTCAAAACAATTATCAAGTCAGAGTGAATTTGTTTAATAATTTAAATATGTTTGTGAGAAAGTATGTGCCAGTTTCTGGTACCGTTTATTCACTATTAGGCCTATATTAACAACTTCTAAATCATTTGATCATCAATCAATATGAAATAAAAAACAATTATAAGATAATATTAAATTTTGTATCTTTCTTTAAATATAAAATAACGTATATGCTATAAATAAAAGTTTTTAACAAATGGGCCTACAGTTTTGTAATCCTTATCGTTGTGTACATTTAACGAGTTAAAAATCCCCGTCAGCCTAGTTAGATGGGCGAAGATAAAGTCTGTTGTTTCTAAATAGTATTTTTTTTACTTGGTGTACTTCTGATGTGTATCTAATTAATCTGCCTGTGATTTTTCATGGGGGCTTACTAGTCAAAAATAGTAAGTGGTTCAAACATTATCTCATTTTACATTTCCACAATTGTATGGCTGACCACGTTTAAAACTAGAAAAATTAATTTAGTAAAATATGTGCACAAAACATTCAGTACCTAGGTAGAAACTACTTAATTCTCAACCCTTAACAGTTTCAGCCTCGACCCGACAGAACGTCACACCTGGTGGTCGCTAATTATCGGAGGATTTTTCACCTACATGGCGACATACTCCGTGCATCAGACTCAAGTTCAAAAGTATCTGACCATGAAGGATCACAAGACCTGCGCCAAGAGTCTCTACATCTCAATGCCTATCACCATTCTGTTTAATTTGTTGATATGCTTGGCGGGTTTGAGTATATACAGTCGGTATCAAAACTGCGACCCTTATACGTAAGTAAATATAACAGGCAACTCTATAAACGACTGATCTATAATGTCACTGACTATACAGTAATGTTTTTACTATTTAGGTTAGGCAAAATTACAAGCCAAGATCAGCTGTTGCCGTTCTATATAATGGATGCTCTTGGACATCTCCCCGGCATTCCGGGTCTGATTGTGTCTGGTGTGTTCTGCGCATGTCTAAGTGCTATCTCTGCGACTATGAACTCTATGACCACCATTACTGTCGAGGATTATATAAAGGTATTTCAGAAAGAAACATTAAATTTAAAACAAATAATTGAGACAACAGCTAAAAAATTTTAATTCAAACAAATTATTTATATTAATTATAGTCAGCATTTCCTAGACTACCCCTGATTTTATAATTTGCTGAATTGATAAAATTTTTAAAGTTTAACCCTTTAAGGACTAAGAAATGACAATTTGAAAAAAAAATATTTCTTTATTTTTGTGATTAACTAAGGTTGGTTAGTAAACACATTTTTTTACTGTTTTTTTTAGTAAATATATATAAATTACCTTAGTAAGGTTATGCAAAACAGCCCCAGCTGGAGACCAGATATTTTGTCATATCCCGTCAGCTTGGAAGCGAGCCAGCCAACGTTTGCTCTACTTCCGCCCTCCTACCCTCAAACAGACAGATATCTGTCTCCCTAGCCTAGATTTGAACCCAGCATCTTCTGATCAGGAAGTCGCAACGTTATTCACTAGGCTAAGGCTTCATTAAAGAAAACTGCCAAATTAAAAATACTTCAGTTACTTAAATTTTTTTTTGTGTTTAACGTCCTACTGTTTTGCACTTAAGGCTAATGAAGACGGGACCTACAGTTTTACGTGGAATCCGAACAACAGCCAACGATGTCTGTTAAGAAACCATTTAGAAAATTATTCGGGGTCAATGGGAATTGAACCGGGAACCTTTCCATTGATGGTTGCCATAACGATTGATAAAGCATTGACGCTTTAACAACCACGGCCACCGTGGCTCTTCAGTTACTGGCCAGTTACTCTTCAGTACGATATTACTTCAGTTAATATCGGTATACATATTGCGTGTATAGTAAAAGTAAAGTAAAAGATAGTTTATCAGCACCATCTAAGAGTGGTTATAGGAAGTTTGCTTGGTTGCTCTTAAGTTTGAATCTGTATAATTTGTATACGTGAGAGGTTTATAATAATAACTTAGATCAGTTCTTATTAAGTTAAGTAACTAATTTGAAACAATACGCTACCCTTTTAATAAAAAATACTGACAAATGAAAGACTAGAACATGTTTTAAAAAATTGGGGAATCACACCATATAAATTGCCAATTGGAAGCAAGCACTTAGCCAAGCAAGTCCTGCTTTCTGGTGGCATTTTTTGAAACTAGGTGTATACCTGATGTTTTACAGAACTGCAATGGTACTCTAAAGTACCTCCAGGCCTCAACTTGTAGATAAAGCCACTGTTACCTTTTATAAAGACAGTTGAATTGGGTGGTACTTAAAAGTACCGTCAGTCCTCAAAGGTTTAAGTGCCTATAACTTCTAAAGTAGTCTGTAAAAAAATTGTGAAATTTACATAGAGAGTCCAATGTTTACATCTGAACCCTTCAAAAGATTTAGAACCATCGTGTGGTATTAGCACTAACTCAGGTATGATAAGTTTAAAAATTCATATTCAAAGACATGCATCTTCATATTAGCTGGAAGAACATTTAAAAAAAAACTGCTTGGTTTACTGTACCTACCACATATAATATAATATATATTGTTTTACTTACGTCTGCTCCTCCAAATATTTATACATTGCATTACGGCCGTTTCGACTATTTATTCAGTCATGGTCACATGCGTTTTATCGGTATCATATATAACGTATTTATTATACATCCTCATACTGTTATAACACATTTAAAACACATTACGAATTTGACAACCATTTATGAACACTAATACATTTACACACACTTAATTACGTTTAAAAAACACTTTGTTTATTTATTAAGGAACAAACTGTTTTAATTACACAACTGTATCCCGGCTGTGATTGATAACTGAGTACAATATCACGTAAGTAGAACAATACATATTATTATTAAAAAGCTCTCCAGTAAGGTGAAGAATATTAAAACGCATATAAAACTCTCCAAGTATGAAATACTAAAATAAAGGAGGCGAAACCCAGAATCAAATCTTATGATTCATAACAGTTGACGGAACTTCTAAGAAATAATTTAAATCACTGGCTAAATCTGAAGCAATTTGAAATGGAACCTGTGTGTTCAACACTTTGATTCTGAGGAACAGCTACAGAATGAGCCAAAATAAACAGCACTGGAATTGTAGTAGTTTTAAGTGTTGTATTTAGAACACACTGCCACGCGCAAACCTCCCTCCGCTTCCTGATTTAATAAATACAACCTTTTGTTGTTGAAATTAATTGGCTTTGTAAGCCACCTTTTCTGTTAACTTTAAAACTTTCCCTCATCAAATAACACCCAAGTGTTTTCAGGCCTTATTTGATGTTGTTCCCTAATACTACCCCGTTAGAACAATTTGAAAGGTTTGGCGAGGGCAAGAAAAGGAAAACCTTTTGTTTCCAATTCTTAAGTTTTTTAAATTTAAATTAATAAGACCTTTTTTGTCTTTTGTGTAGTACACTAGCTCAATTCTAGACTCTTTTTCGGGATCGTTCCCTTTGGAATTAAATTTGTAATGATCCGTGAATAACTCACCTGCTGACTTAATTACACTAGAACACTGAATGGTTTTAGGATTATTTTGATTGGATTCGTAAATTATATATATTCAAAATTTTCTATTGAAAACACAAAACGATTTATTGATTAAAAACATAAATGCATTGATTTTGAAACAACAAATTATTATTTTCAAAAAACAATGAAATTTTATTAATATTTAACTTATATTTATGCATATCGAAAAGTAGCAAAGTGATTAATTAATTTATTAATTAAAATTTTTATATTAATGATTCTATTATTTACATACGACGATTTGCCATTGTGAGTAATGAAATTTACTAAACGAGTTTACTTTATTCAATTTCCCCAGAATCTACTTGAATTTATTTATTTTATTTTATTTTATTTATTTATTATTTTGTAAAAAGGGATTTATTTAAAATTATAAGTAACAAAGATTGTTTGCCACTTACAGAACACAAGAAGTTCGACGCGTAATCCTTTCTGTTTGTTTGAAGCACTTTAAAGTTGTTCTCCTTGGTCCCCAGAATGGTTTCTTTGGTTTACAGTTGTCTTCTCCTGGACTTTATTAGAGTTGTCCTCTCCTGGTTTATTGTAGTATCTTTTGGCAAGATAGGCCGTTTATATGGATATTCTTCTCCCGAAATTATCACGACCAAACTTTGCTTTAGGCCGGAGCTAGTACGTAACGCACACCGTAACTCGTCACACTTCAACTTTCTCTAAATACTCTCTGACCTCGGTCAGATGTTTAATCGTTGGCGGTTCGTCCTAAACTGATGTTATAGGGGATGCACGCTGCTTTCCTCAACTTGTTTCTTGTCAAACGAGCATCTTCCTCTAGGTGACAAGAAATTCTGATTTCTTGCTTTAGAAATATACTTTTTGGTTTTAATATATTCCCTGATTTATTTGATGAATTTTGGTGCCTTTATTTCCTGTCGATTAGGCCTAATTTAATTATTATCTTCATTTTTTGAATTACGGTATATGCTCTGTTTCGTTGTACGTAGTACTTTCTATGACGTAACTTCCTTCTGGGTGCTTTGGCCTTGTGCTCATGTCTGAGCCTGTCGATTTGCAATTTTGGCTTTGATTTCATCCAAACTCTATAACTTCTTTTTGCGTGGTCGGATTTTGATTTTGTTGACTTCTATGGATTGGTTGACGTTTTCTGGTTTCTATGGAATTCGAATGGCGTTTCTACTCCTCTTCATTCTTGATTTATGGACTTCGTTAGTTTTGTTTAAATTTTGAAATTTATTTCTCGTAAATTTGAAATTTTCCATTTTTTCTTGCTTGTATCTTCTTCGGTTGGTCTTGAAACGCGCTGATCTGGTGTTGGATTTTTATTAGCTTGTTTGGTTGTTTAGTTATTCAGCTTTTTGTTTCTCTAATTGTCTTCGTTTGGTTTTCGACGTTTCATTCCCCCCCCCCTTTAAAGCTCTTTTCATATCTCACATGGCATTACAATTTATTACACACATAAATACCCTATTTTATTAATATTTCTCTTCTATTATTCTCCCTTGTATTTATTTTGAATTAATAAAGTTTTTTATTAATTTATTTTATTTTTACAAAACTACTTATTTATTTATTTTGAACTTTGGCTTGATTATGCCCTATTATTGACTCTATTAAATTCTATTTTTTATGATTTAATTACATTTGAACTTTATGAGTTATTGGCCCTTTTATGCCCAAGAATGAATTTAAACTTTATTTTTTAGCTATTCAACTTTATAACTTCATATGTTTTATTACTTTATTTTCTTAACCCTTTTTAACTCTACAAATGACTCTACTTTGTTTTTGGATTTTTTTCAAATTCTGCCAATTCAATTTGTTTACGCTTACATTCTTGTCTATAACTTTTTAACAACTTATCACAACAAAATTATTTTCATTACTCCTTGCTTATTTAACTCTCCTTTCAACATAAATCTAATAATAACAACTTTTTTAATAATATTACTAACCACTATCTTTTCAATGTTAAATCATTTCAACCAAATTTAGACAAGACTGGACAAGTCTATGCCTGTCTGATCCTACAAGTTTTTGGCTCGATCTTGTCCCTAAAGCATACGTCATCGTATGTACGTATTCAACTAACACAATTTTAGTTAATTCTTCAAAATTATTAATAAAGACTCTTTTCACATTGGAAACTGCTTTTTTATCTTAATTTTGGGATTTTTTAGTCACCCTTTGGCTTTAATCTTTTGTTATTATGAAATTGAATTTATTTTAATTAATGTAATTAATTAACCCCTATTGAATCGGTCGATTGGCCGCTTCAACACGTAATGTTTTATATGCCCTCCAGTAAATCTTAGGAAACTCTCGTAGTGTTGTTGATGTTCTTCGAACATGTTGGTAAAAAGTTGTTGATCCATGTTTCTAACTTATCTAATTATTTCTTCCAAAGCTCTGCAATGGTAGTCGGTGACCCAATTCGGAAGATGATTTCCTTCATCATTTACCACACATAAGCGGTGGTCAAAGGTCGAAGAAGTGGGATGGAAATGTGGTTCCTTGGGACTGGCGGTGCGACTGGTGGTGCCATCTTGATGAAACCACTGGGAACCAAAAATCAGATAGCGAGCACGATAAAACCTCATCAGATCTCTTACATTTAAAGGTTGACCAGTTTGTATTCTGTACTAGAATCGACCAACGTTTTTAAACATTCTTCTCAAAGAAGCATTACTGATATTCATATTCAAAGATGTCCGGTGGAGATTTCTTTTAAGACTCAACTTGTTGAAGGAATTACGTGGTTCCTTATGTAGTTACAGTTTTTGGATGGCCTACTCACTCTTTACGCTGAGTAAAAATACTACTCGTTCGACGGAACTTGTCAATAACACTTATCATTGGCGGCTGTTTGTTAAACTGTTCTTGAAACTCTACTGCAGTTCGCTTCAAAGCAGGACCACCGGAACGATTTGTTACCTATGAACGAAAACAATGCTCTACTATAAACAATTTATCTGGAGGGGTAAGAGGCATTTACAGCGTTACTATTCTGAAACGAAAACGTAATGATAACCAAAGCGGCTTGGCAACAATCAACAATTTGATCATCCGTTCTAAAAAACAACTACATCTGCTATAATTTCAGTACCGTTTATTTAGAACCACGTCGTACTTTTGAGGTGTGAGATACTTGGACACAGAAAGACTATTGATATTTGATCTCCAAAAGATGTGATCTAGTAAGACAGGTAGTACTGAATATGAAGGACACAGAGCTTACCAAGTTAGATGTAAATATAAGGTTATATAGAGTGATACACAAATCCGGCCACACCTTAATAATTTAAAAATTGTTGCACATATTTTTTTATCAACTCCGTACTTTCAGGAACCTATTCAATTTAAAAAAACAATTTTATTATGATTTCAACAAAATTATCCGCCAACTTGAATGTAACTTTATTTTTTAAATGGGAAGGTGGTCATGTGATGTGATTCATAATTTCGATGTAGAATTTCAAGAGAAAACCAACTGTAAAATTTGCACATCCGTATCTTTAACCGATTAAAAATGGTGGCCAAAAAACTAACGAAATCTTGTTTTCCGACTTTGCCCCATTTTGCTGTACTATTTAAAAAATATATTATTTATTATTCTTTTGGTATTTAGAATTAAATAAGCTTTCAAACGATATGCCACACAACGATATTTGGTTTGACCAATCGAAATCAATTTTGAAAAAATCGAAATGGCTGTAATTCAAAATTTTAAATGACATGGTAGGTCATATGACATTTAGTTTTAAATGTATATTTAATATGATAAAATTTTGTATTTAATATTTTTTCTATCTCTTGTAGGTAGCTAGAAATAAATTAAAATCTGATTTTTTTTTACTTTACTGAAAAATCTGTAAAATACATCATTTGTGGTATTCAAGCACTTACTCAAAATTCAAAGAATCAATTCTTCAAAACGTTTTTCTCCAACTGCCTGACAGTGGGCTAACCGATTATAAAATGAACGAACTGCATTGGCCAAAGCTGGCGCAGAAATATTTCGGGTAGCTTTTTGAATTTCATTTTTTAAATTATCAATATTTGGAGGTTTAGTATGGTAGACGATATTTTTAATGTTGTCCCATAAGAAATAGTACAAAGGAGACAAGTCGGGTGATCTTGCAGCCATTCCAACTTCCATCGCATTGGAAAAGCCGTATTTAAAATATTTCGTACTTGATGACCAAAATGTGCTGCGCATCATCTTGTTGATACTATACATTATTAAATTCGAGACCTAATAGGCCTATGTTTTTATTTGTGGATTAATTTGCCTTTAACTTGCTGTCCAACAACACCCACCCAAACATTAACTTTCAATAGATATTGGGTATAGTTTCTTCATACCAGTGCTGGTTTTCATTAGACCAGTATCTGTAGTCTTGCTTGTTTATTTCACCATTTAATAAAAAAGTTGCCTCGTCGCTGAAAACTTTTCTAATTAACAGATTATTATCATCATACATTTTAGCCATCATAATTTCGCAGAACTCAATTCTATGATGAAAACCTTCATCGGAGAGTTCCTGCACTAAGTGCACTTTGTATGGCTTAAAATAATTATTAGCCTATCTTTTGTAATTTTGAGAACAGAATGTTGACTGACATCGTGATCTAGTGCAACTTTTCGAGTAGACGAATGATTATCTTCAATAAACTATTGTAATATTTACGTCCAAAGATTTACCATCGCAAGTAGTGGTTTTGGGTCTTCCACTTCTTGCTTTATTCTGAACGCTGCCTGTTTCTTCAGTTTGCGCAACAGATCTCGAAACGGTATAAGTTTTGATATAGGAAGACGTTCACAAAACGTAGGCCTAGCATTGAACAGGTCGGTTACTCTCTCATCATTAAAATGTATTGTTATTCTTTCGTGTAAACTAAGAGACATTATTAAAATATGCACCGAAAGAAGAAAATACTTAACTTACTTGAAAAACAGAGAAGCAGGTTATTCTACTTGTTCACTTAACTGTTGGGAAAAAAATCAGTCTTTGCACAAATTATTAATTCCGTACACATGAAAAGGAAAGCTGATCTAAACCAAAAACAATATAATTTTGATATGTAAACGAAGTCCATTATTGAACAGCTGATTATAAACATAGATTACAAAACATCATAATAAAAATAACAGCTTATTATAAACATTGATTACAACACATCATTAAAAAAATAACAGCTGATTATAAACATAGATTACAACACATCATAATAAAAATAACTGATTTGTAGAAATATTAATTTATGATCATTTCCATTTGTACTACATCAAAAATTCATTTCAATACTACTAGTCAAATACCTTAATTTTAGATACTTTTATTTTATAGAGAATAATTTTGTTTAAAAAATTTATCAAAAAATCTGATTTTAATTTATTTCTAGCTAACTATATAAGAGATAGAAAAAAATATTAAATACAAAATTTGTTCATTTTAAATAGACCTTTAAAACAAAATGCCACATAACGTACCTTGCCATTTAAAATTTTTGAGTTGCAGCCATTTTGGTTTTTCAAAATTTATTTCGAGTGGTTCAACCAAATACTCCCAAATATCGTTGTGCGGCATATCGTTTGAAAGCTTATTTAATTCTGAATCCAAAAATAATAATAATTAATACTTTTTTTAAAATAGTACAGCAAAATGGGGCAAACAGGAAAACACACTTTTGTTGGTATTTTGCCCGCTATTTTTAATCGGTTAAAGATATGGATATGCAAATTTCACAGTTGGTTTTCTCTTGAAATTCTACATCGAAATGACGTATCAAATGACCACCTTCCCTTAAAAAAAAAAAACCTACATTCAAGATAGCGGATTCAAGATAGCGGATACATTTTTTGAAATCATAAAGATTTTTAAAAATTTGAATAGATTTCTGAAAGTACGGAGTTGATATGTGCAACTATTTATTTTTAAATTATTATTAAGGAATGGCCGGACTTTTTTATCACTCTGTATAATAGTCCTACATAGGAAGAGGACTAAAACAGGCTCAGTTCCTGTTTTACATAGAAGATTGCAGTCTGAAAATGTCATAATTTTCTAAATAGCTCGACTTTAGGAATTGGTTTTTATATACATTCGTCTACTTACTCACGCTTGAAAAAAAAAAAAAATTGTTTATAGATAATTAACTCATTTCCGATCAATCTGTTAACACCTGGCCGTCTATTATATCGTACCATTTTTTCTGATTGTGTTTTTTATTTATACAATTTAGCAAAACATCCGGAATTGAAGCCCAGGTAACTAGTCGTATCCCGTTAGCTTGAAGTAAGCCAAACACCGTTTGCTTTGCTCCCACTCTCACACCACTGATATGAAAAGCTAATCCTGGTAAAACCGTTTTGCGGATGGTTGGAATTCTTAATTTAAATTCACTTAAAATCCTATACATGTTGAAATTATATAGAATCTAAAATGCTACATGTGTCAATATTAACCTAGAATTTAAAATTGCCTGTTAAATATATGTTTGGTCTAAACAGTTTTATTTGCCTCTTGTAAAATGTAAAAACCTTACCAGTGTTCCTTCGCCTGATTCAACTTAATGATTCTTTGTTTGCAGCCAGTCTACCAGCACTGCAAAAAGTCTCCACTTTCCGAGAAACAGTCTTTAGTGTTATCCAAAATATTTGTATTTTTGTACGGAGTCATAGCAATATCGACAGCCTTCCTAGCGCAGTACATCACTGGAATACTCCAGGCTTCTCTAACTCTGGCGGGGATGATTGGTTCACCTATATTGGCAGTGTTTACTCTAGGCATGTTCTTCCCACTAGCCAACGAACCGGTAAGATTTAGGTGCTGCCCGTAATAACAGTAGATCTGCACGATAATTATGTTTTGTGTGTAATAACGTTATAAAGAGAGAACGATCATTATATTTGACGTTTTGAATCAACATTTTATCAAAATTAGTTTGATTGTTGTAGCTCGTGCATCGTTAAAATGAGTTTGAATAAATAAATGTATTAGTTATGAGAATTTGAGTTCAAGGTTTATTGTACAGAAGTTTTAGTTGAGGTAGTCTACTTTCGAAAATAGAGGAAGAGTTTGGAAACATGACATAGTATATCTTGAAAACTACTTAGGTACCACAAGATTATTTTAAAGATTTGTTTGGTATCCTTCAATCGTACAAAATATACTCCACACAGCAGGCTCATGAACTGGCTATTTGGGTAGTATTAAATTTGGCCAGTATAAATGTATAGCAGTTTCATCTCGGTTTGCTGTAAAAACTTAATTACGATTTTATTAATCTATTAATGTAAATGAGCGACTCAAAATTGCAAGTTAATGTTTTGAAGCTGACTTTGTAAATAAGAAAAGAAATTTTATCCAAACGTAAGTCGAGAAACACTTTGTTTTCCGTATGAATATTTACAAAAAACTGTATATCTTTTGAAGTAAATAAGTAGGTAAGTAATTGAGTGAAGATTTAATAAACCCACTACTTGTGATGTTTTTCACCAGTACCTATAACAAATTAATATTATTATTATAATCAATATCACTAAATTTGTAGAGAATAAAATTCTTATAAAATACATATAAAACAAATCCAAATTTCAGAAATTCGTCAATAACTGAATAAAATGAGTCCGGAATTAATTGTTTTATATATTAAAAACAAAACAAAGATGTTTATTTAAAGATTCAAAACTCAATCCAACTCAAACTCAACTAAACTCAATTAAACTGGTAAATTAATTCAGTTTTTTGATACACCTTGTACTTTCCAAGCAAACTCATTACAAATCTCAGAGCAAAAGACTTTCTTACAGATTATAGCCACAAATCAGTACTTAGCTGAAAACCATTTGTCAATAAATCCTGATAAAGCTAAGTACATGCATGTTTATTTAAACCAGGCACTAAGGTATTTCTATGAGCGGAAGGAGTAAACACAGCAAAGTTCTTGGGTTTCCTTGATGATAATAAGCTTTCCTGGCGTAATGATATTAACAGTATCAGTGCAAGAACTGTTTCAGGAGTATTTGTATAGAGAAATTTAAAGCAATATTGAATGCATTCTATTCTTTTACCTTTTACCTATTTAAGATAATATGGAATGAAATACATAACAGAGTGGACATTTTTATTATATGCTAACCACCATTATTTTTCTTTTACTATTGTTGGATTAGTTTCATTCAACCATGTACAATGTTATCGTACTTGATAATGGGCAATGTAAAGGCCTACCCTTTTGACAAAATTGTAATGTTACTATTTCTCATATTTTCTTTCGCAGGGGGCAATAGCTTCTATGTTTGTCGGCTTGTTAATGGGCATTTGGCTGGGTTTTGGGCAACCCAAGCCCACACCGACTATCTTACCATTATCAATCAGTGGTTGTGTGGCTAATGCAACTGTAAGACTCACAGATGAAGCTGTAAAAATGCCAACAGCACTTCCTCTTACTGGGTAATGTACTTTTTGTGAAATAATACATTTTTAATTTAGATATGTTTGATGACTACCTTAGAAACAAACTAATTACAAAAATACGGTAATAATTGTTTACTATTACTTTCTCATATTGAGATATGTTATCGGTCATGAACTGCAGTCGACAAATAAACACGTTTGAAGAGCCGGAACAACAAGTTATAGCAGAAATGAAAGCATAAAAATAATAGCCTAAAGTTCTAACTTATAGTATTTCTTGATAGAAGTAACCTTTCCGCATTGAGATATGTTATCGGTATGGACTTAATCGACAATCGATGCAATCAACATATTTGAAGAGCCGAAATAACAAAAAAGAAAGCATAAAAAAATTGCCAGAAGTTCTAACTTATAGTCTTTAGTCCATAACAACTGATTGCAACCTGAACTTTTAACAAACCTGTTTGTTGCAAAACAACTTAAGGGTCGGCTCTAGCTGTCGGCCATGTTGGTTGACACTCCATAAGACCAATGTTAAATTAAAATCCATATTTTTCCTTTATTTTTGATCGGATAATTATGAACGATATGTCATTTTAAAGCTATGGCCAATACGCATGCAAATGGCTTTTCCAAAATTAAGAAAAACGTTTTGTTTAATATTTATTAACAATTTAAAAAATTGTTTTTTAATATTTTTTTATGTTGTCACTATTAGTTATAGCGAAAAAGTACCAAGCCATTTGCATGAAGAATTTCGTCCCCAAGAGTTTGGTATTTTTTTAAAAACGCTAGTTGAACAATTGCGGGTTTTAAATGGATTTAGGCTGAGCAATGTCCGTGTAACCTACCGCCGCTATAGGGTGATTTAAATATTTTTTTACGTTGTAACTATTAATTATAGCGAAAAATTACCAAGCCATTCGGATGAAGAATTTTGTCCCCAAGAGTTTGGTATTTTTTAAAAAAACGCTATTTGAATAATTGCGGGTTTTAAATGGATTTAGGATGAGCAATGTCCGCGTAACCTACCATCGCTATAGGGAGTCGTAGGTTGCTTTCTGTTTTACTAGAGCCGACCCTTAATTGATGTTACTAACTTATATGTTCAAAAAGTGGAAACATACTGTGACTAGAGACTGTAGGCTAGAACTTCAGCCTTTTTTAAATTTTCATCGGTTCAATTAATACATAAGCGATGTAGTTGTACACTAGTTGTTCATCAGATGACGACTTTTAAAATAAGTTAGTCATTCTTATTTATTTTCATCATTTTAATTCGTGGTTAGAATATATAAATATACAAAAAATCTCAATATGGGAAGGTTTGCTTCTGACGAAGTAATAGTAAACAATTACCAAACATTGCTTGTTTGATTTTGCTTTTTACTTCCAAACGTCCATTTTTCAAACATATAAAGCTCGTAGTTTGATAGATTTTGAAAACCATCGTATTCTAAGGGTCTAGGGATATCTGCTTGTCTTGTACCTCCTGCTTCATTCAAGAAATTTGTCTTTTTTTATCACAGTTGTCCATCATTTTCAGTTTTTAGATACTCAACCTATTTACTCCATCCTTCTTCGGGCCTCTTCCACATAGTCGAGCCTTCACTCCTTCAAATTCTTTAGTACCAAGATAAAGGTTTGTAGAACCTGTGAATACAAATAACTTTAATTCGTAAAAATATTTATAAATCTATTTTTTCCTTCGTTTGCTATCACCACTATTCCATATTTGTGTACTACACAGGCTTTTATAGGTAAGTCTTGTAATGGACGCTGTACTTTCTCTCATGTTAAGCCATTCTGAAACATGACGTACCTAATGTTGATATTAAAGCTTTTATCCCCATTTGTACAACAACAAGAAATAGAGCTGACTATTCGCTCGCTCTGCATGACTCAAATCATGTGCTCGTGAAACAATTTACATACAAGATGCCTGTAAGATTAAACCCACTGACACAAAGTCCAATAAACAAAACTTACATGTCACAAAACACATTTCATTCCAATATTTAAAACGAAAAAATCATCACAAAGTAACACAAAAATGGAACGTACCTACGACACATTTGTTCTCTGCAAACTCCAAGTCATGACAAGACTAATTCCGGAGCTTAATTCCACACTCTATATCATAGGCGTAACCAAGACGACCGTATGGGGGGGGGGGGTTACAATACCGGGGGTTGGGGGATTTCACCCTAAAACCGGCAAATCGCACGTTTCGTGCGATCACTCCCGGCTACGACTATACATTTGTAACGAATGATTGAATCTAATATTGACCCACTAAAAATCTTCCAAACTCAAAAAGACAAACACCATTGAAAAGGTAGGGCCTAATGTTTCAAACTTTAATTTTTGTATTTACAATTTCTTTCTAAAAAGGAAATTTACATACGTAAACTTCGTTTTAGTTTTGAGTTTTCTAAAAGCAAATGTCACGCGAATGAAATACGCCGAAATGACCGTTAATTTTCAGTTCTATGCCCACCCCCCTACAGCCCGGCCAGTATTTTTTCTGAGTTATATCTATATACTGATGGATGCATAACACTTTCCCCTATCTAAAACTGCCATCCAATCAAAACTCTGACAAATAGTTCTAAAGTGGTGGGGCGTTTTGTAGACCCTTGCAATTGGTCATTTTTCCAACCAATAAACAGCCTTAATAATTACACGTGATATCTGTGTGATAGAAGTATATTTTTAGACATATTTTGATATGTATGTGTAGAGAATGCTTCAAGCTAACATTTCCTGTGAACCAAATATGTTTTGCTCGAAAGGTTTGTTGTCTTTGAGCGTGGGAATGAGATTGACGTCCTCAAACCAAGGCTGTAATTAACGGTTGTTCCCCATGCAGCTTCATATCCAACCTTTGTATACCAAACATGAGTGGGATGTTTCTATATTTCTCAAATATATTTATTCAAATAATTCTAAGTCAAACACTTTTATGAAAAGATAATTTACAAGTATACAGTTCAATTCTTTGATTTATTCTCTACACTTTGTTATAATAATATTTCATTTTTGGGCAAAGTATATATTCCTAAATTACGTTTCAAACTTGGCAGTTTTGATAGCAGTCGTAGTAGGAACATAAAAACTGGTGTTTTCAAAAAAAAAAATTTGAAATTGATAAATATTTGTATACAGTTCTATTTAGAACTAAATTACAAAACTTTTTTACATTTATGGAAAAATTTAAAAAAAATGTTTACTACTTTTTAAGTAGACTTTTACCTTTCGTAACTAAAAATTTTTTGCTTCTTGAGCTAATAACTTTGTAAATTTTACATCTATCATTTTTTTACTAGCATATATAAGCATTTATAAATTCTTTGAACCTTTCTCTACAAAAAAAAAAAAAAAAAAAAAAACTGTGGAACACTTTTGGATTAGGCCTATGGTTTATTTACTATTTTCTGAAATATGTTTGCAAAGGCCAAAAATCCATTTTTGTTAACATTGCCGGTTCTAGGGTTAAATTAAGATGCAAAATAACACGTTTTAGGCTTCCCAAAAGTACTTTAAAACGATATAGGTATGTATAATTTTCCACTTCTAATTATGATTCAGGCCTACTTTAGAATAATTTAAAATAATTTAGAATAGCAACCATGACTCATCCCCCGCCAAATATTTCCGTGCGCTGCCTCTAACTAACCTCATAAGCTTGGAACACACGGCGTTTTTTTTACCGACTGTGGATTAGTTACCGTCCCCGCTCATAAAAAGCCTCATTGGGATTCATTAAACTGAAGTGTCTAGTTCACTAATCACGAAGTGTGTTATGTAATGTATTATTTCTTTTAATGTTTTATTGATATGAACAGAGAGCAACTCTCGCTTTATTGTTATTCCATCGCCGATTGAAAAGGAAGCAAAACATATACTTATTTTCGTTTGTCCAATCAATAAATAAAAGAAGAGAAGATTTTGGAGCATTCTACACTGTGTTTCCCGATTTGAGGACACATTTTTCAATTATTTAAGAATGTCGGTTTCGTCATTTGACGAACTGCACACGCGGCTGAAGGATAGTATTCTACGAAAAAAATACTAAAATAAGGAAAATTGGCGTGAATTTGGTCACATTCGCCACTGTTTCGGCGGAGAGATGGAAAATCCATCGATTGTAATGGCAGCGAGCGGCTGCACAGCTACCGTCAGGGGCACCGGCAAATAAACAGATCGTTTATTTTTCCGACGAATGTGTATGCTCTAATACTCTCATTCGCGCCACTGTTGATATGACGGCGACGGCAAATAATCTGTGGCGGAAAACGCCGTGTGCTGCGTTTAGAACACTATACTTTGATACACTACATTGCATCTATATAAAATAAAGAATCAGTGCCCAATTCAACCAAAGATAATGTCAGCAATATATTGATAATTTATTGTAGCTTAACATTTGCATAGGTGTTGAAAACAAGTTAGGTATTTTAATATAAACAAAGTCCGAAATATTTTTTCAATGTTGGGATTATAACCCCCAAACCCCCCCCCCTGGTTACGCCTATGCTCTTTATAATATTTAGCCTCCCAGGCTTCACTACACAATTTCAGTTTTCTTACTGTGACAGTACTTTTCATTTCATCCTCTGACGTTTTCTTTATCCGGACATACCCTTTCTCGATTTTTGGGCTTTACCTACTACAGTCAAACCATTGAAATCCTAAGCAAAAAATGTTTTCTATGATACGTCGAACTTCTTTATCTAAATGACTTTCTTCGCAAATCTTATTAACTCTTTAAATATTAGTTGAATGTTAGTCCTTTATTGACATCGTTATCGTATAATTCTTGGGATTTTCTCAGATAGGTCAGTTCTAATAAAGTTTTTTTTTTTGTTTTTAGTGTCCCAGAATTTTCTTTCCTTGCAACCTTAAGAACTTTCACTCTTTCTTTTTTATGCATTTGGTACAATATTTATTAATATGCATTTATTTATTTTCAGATCTGAAGATTATTTTTTCCTGTACCGTATCAGTTACTTATGGAATGTAGTTATCAGCACAGTGTTGGCAATCCTGGTCGGGTGTCTTGTCAGCTGGTACGCCCGGAGGTTCCACAGCTTCCGGTCTCCTACAGATCTCGACGTTTACTCTCCTCTGATTGGTTACATCTTGAAAAAACGGAGACTCAACAAAGACGACGTCGACGATATTGTTATCTATGACAAAAATAAAGTCAGAGAATCTATTAAAGATGTTGAAGAAGATATTAATCATTTATCGTGATTGACAGTATTTGAGTTTATGTTAAATTATTTTGTACTTTTAATTTAAGAAGAATGAGTACAGAGTGATCAAATGGATTTGAAATGTATGTATTATAATGTATACGTTGTATGAAAGTGTAAAAAATGTACGCTTTGCGTGGTAATATAGAAAAAGTATTGGAAAAAACTAAAATATAAATTAAACACTAAAACCCATCTAGGGCTAATTTGAATAAAATGTTCAATCAAATAGGAAGGAATAAAATAACCTTGTGTTGAAGAAGATAAAAAACAGTAGCTTTTAAGGAATCCGTGCCAAATAAAAAAACTATATTTTATCAATATTTAGATCTAATATCGCTAAGTTGTGAAAGTTTTGAATTATAGATCTATAAGGTATATGATTATATGTGATTAAATTGTGTGTAGTTGTATGTATCATTTAATTAATTAAGAAATAAATTATGATATTTTGCTAGAGCAAGTGGCCCATAATATATATAATATATGTAGAATATTATAGAAATAAAAAAGACATTTATAGAGAATGAAATATCTTTGGAACAGGTTTAATAATTCCAGTGCATTTAATTTTTAACAGAACAAAATTGTATGAATAACTTGTTTCTACAATTAAATAAACATTCAGTTAATGTTCTATTTTATTCCTTTTTGCAAAATTTTTTAATAAGTAGACCAAACAAAAACACATTCAAAAATTTGTCTCAATTAATTTGTTTTTGATTTTTTTTGCGCAATTCTTTTATTTGGAATTTTATTTCACAATTGCGTATTTCTTTTACAGATTCGATATTCGCAATTCCGAGTCTGCAAAAGTAGATCGATTTGTATTTTACTTTCTCCACCCTGTACGTAGTATGTGGAGAAAGTATTGTTTTTGTAAAAATGTTCGAATTTGAATTTTCAGTTGAATTATCTGTTTTGGTGCTCCCAGAACTCCAAAAAATTGTTTAGTGCAATTATCTGTGTTGGTGCTCCCTGAACCCAAAAATATTTTTAGTGGAATTTTTTGTTTTGGTGCTCCCTGAACCCAAAAAAGTATTTTTAGAGTGGTGTCTGTCTGTCAGTCTGTCTGTATGTATACACGACCAGAGAGGATTTAATTGGTCCGATTTTCATTAAATTTGGTATGTAGGTACTAAACCCTAATATCTCCAGGCGTTTTTTTAATTTTTTGGAATTTTTAATTTTTAAGTGTAATTTACCCCTAAAAACCCATAAAAAACGACAAAAATGCAAATTTCTCAAAAACGGCTCTAACGATTTTGATCAAATTTTCAGTATTTATAGTGCTTAAGATGCCAAACAAAATGACACCACCCGCTTTTATCAAAACTTCAGCGTTTTATAATTATGGGGAAATGTTTAAAAATAAACAAGTTTGTGTTGTCAATCCGTGGGGTAGCACCACGGTAGCGATCACGGCCGTAATTCAAAGGTCGCGCGATCGAATCCCGCCTGGGACAATATTTTTTGTATACGATTGACGTAGGTAGAATATTATTTGTTTGTTTTGTTCTAAAAAGTAGTAAATAAAATGATTAAAAACAATATTATTTTGACTTCAGTAAGTTGGGAGAAAGTTTGTGTCAGTTAACTGATACCGTTTATTATAGTTTTATTTCTGTTGCTCTTCAGTTTTATTAACTACATAGTTGGTTTTATAAAAGCCAAACTTTGTGAACATCAACATTGATGTTCAAAAGACATGTCCTCCAAAAGCCGGATGATTTTTTACCCCGTGTGGGGAGGCTGCTACGAAAAGTTAATGACTATTCTTCTCATATACGTTATTTTTTTTAAAGAATTGCAAAATTTAATTCAGTTTTGTTTTCGTTTTTTTTTTTTGTAATCCTAAAAAAAGTAACAAAACTTGTAGGTTTGACATAGTACAAAATTGAGGAAAATGATTTTACCAAATATAATTAAACATATATTTATTTGCATTTTGCTTACATAATTTATATTATATTGCACTTCAATAGGCTACTAACTAAACTAAATACAGTTAAAATATTTGACATGGCTGACTAGAAGGGTAACTTTTGGTTTTCCTTTAAAATATTAACAATAATTAACCTATACAACTTATGTAAAACCAAATAAATAAAAGACGTTATATCTATAAATAAAGTTACAACAATCATGTTTTATTTATAATGATAAACAGATTAATAAAATTAAGTTTATATTTAAATTTATAACATTATGTAAGGTTCTTTTTTAAATAATTATACAAGCTTTACAATTAGAAAGTCTTTCTATGTGTGTGTCTGTGGAAAAGTTATGAATGTACTTTATAAATATAGAAATAACAAGCCTATATAATATATTTGTATATAAATTACAACGACCTTGAATGTTATGTTTAGGTAGTCAAGGAGGTTGTTTGCTATGGTAACATGCGTAGCCTACTAGTTCCTATAACCGATAACGTAACGACCAGTTGTATCAAATAATTGATACAAATAATTGATACAACTGCGATTAGTTTAAACTGTTTTAATTATTCAAATCAGAAGAACATTAATACATTAAATCAGGTTACAATGTAGGATGGGGTCAGATCGGCGAACAAATGGTAAGTGGTTGGTTGTGAAGCACACACAAATCTGAAATAATACTTTAAGAAAGTTAAATCATTTCTGGTAACTTCAACAATACACCAAAATTAAATGGTTCTTTAGGAAGTGTACATTAAATGGTAGCTTAACGAAAGATTGGGTCAGTCCCGAAGAACCAACTAATTTATATTCTTTGAGGTCCTCTCGGGAAAATACAATTCTTTAGACTTTAGACAGTACAGTAGGCTCAAACTAGAAATGTGTCCGGTTAATTAAAGTGGCTTATCCTCCCCAAGCCTGACTTGGTGGTTACCTTATAATTTTACTTAATTGCACAATATATTTATATACAACAATTGTATTATCTTTTAGAGAAAACTATCGTAAATATTAATAAGTAAAATTTCGTTTCATAAGAAATTATTAACAATTTATAATTGAAATAAAAATTGTACAACATATTCATATAATCAAAATAATGACAATAAATATTCAAAGCGAGACAAATTTGTATTTTGAGGCTAAACTTTCTTTGAGACAGTTGTGTATAATTAGTTGCATTAACCTTTTTATTTTAAACTATTTTCTGTACATCTTTTGTTTAGTCAAGAGGAAATTTTTTCCTGTGAATAGATTGGTGCGATCCTGTTTTTTCTGTAGGCTCTTTGTGTTATACTCCCCCCCTTTGTGTGTCTTGTTTTAATCATACCTTATTTAAAGTTTGCATTCTTTTCACATTGTATTGTTTAACGCCTGGTTTTGTGAAAGTTATTAAATTATATACGATTCAAATTAATTCAAACCGACGGCAATAACGTTAACTATTCAATTGAAAATAATTTACAGTTTGACTATTTACAGTGATGTTATTGTAATATTCAATTATTTTATTTTATTACATTATGCCTCTTCAAGAAGGCCTATTCGAATAACTTGTTGAATAATACTAGTTTACTGTAGGGTATACAGTAAGGAAGAGAGGTTCACATTTTGTATTAGGGTTTTACCATTAAAGCTAAACACAATAAACAAAAGGTCGGGGATATGGATATAAGACAATTAAGTGTTAATGCTGTCAGTAGTTAGTGCTAGGGATGTAAGAACACTCCTCCTGTTGGGATTCACTCCCAGGTTCTCCCAGTTTATCCAGGATAATCTGGCTGTTAAATCTGGAACAATAATTTTATTTTGTTATTTTTCTCAATACATATTATAATTGAAAATAACATTTGTCCAGAATTCGTAAATGTTTTAAATTTATCCTTTATATAGTCCATATTTCCTTTATCATGAAATAAAGAAAATGTCTTTCACTGTTTATTCCATGTGATATAATAATTACGTGTTTTATTATTTAAAACATATCAATTACAGTCAAAACATGAGTATTTGTTTTATATAGACTCTGTGGTAAGCCAGACCTAAGTTTGCAGTGGCTGTATTTCAGTTTTATTGTACCCTTACTTATGTCAACTGTTCTAATTTATTGTTAATTATAAATAAACTAGGTGAAACCCCTGCGTGCTCCGCACGCCAACCC
Source organism: Philaenus spumarius (assembly GCA_018207615.1). Lineage (NCBI taxonomy): Eukaryota > Metazoa > Arthropoda > Insecta > Hemiptera > Aphrophoridae > Philaenus > Philaenus spumarius. Next base: position 676,425 of record JAGFPH010000176.1, on the reverse strand, counting down.
CCAATGGAACCTTCTAAAAACAAATGTTATGTTTTATTTATAATAAAGTTGTACGATTAATAACCTCAAAACTAATATGATAAATGTTCAAATCAAATTATTTCTTATATTTGATAACAGCAGTTATAATAATGGATAAAAGAATCAGCAAGGCTTAGGTGTACACTTAAAAACCCTAACCTAAAAGCTAGAAATAAAAAATAATTGCTTCAAATTTTGAAATCAGCTGTTAATGGAAATATTGGAACAAACAGCTATATTATTATCTGCTATTTTATACAATTGGTTGCTATGGTAATAAATGTAAATACATGTGTTGGTTTATCATTCTTGGCCTAACTAAATATTGAAATAAAAAAGGGGTTTGTCGAAATGAATTATAGCCTATGTTACTCAGGGAAAGTGTAGCTTTTTATTAGTAAAACTATTTTTTAATCGGTTCAGTAGTGCCAGAGATTACCCCCATCATACAAACAAACAAAACAAACTTTACCTCTTTATAATATTAGTATAGATGTATGAAAAGTTAATAGAACGGCCATACACTTATAAGGTTTCTCTTCTATGAGTGTGTCAACGAGCATCTTTTATAGGTTAATAAGTAGCAGATTTCATTTAAAAATATAATTTACATTAACTGTCATATTATTTTACAGAACAGCTGTTTTATGTTTTTAATTTATTTATTTAATACCAAATGTTTTAATGTAAACAAAGCAGACGTTTTTAAATTCTCATGTATTTCTTATGGGGATTTTTTGTTTTTTGGGGACCTCAAAAACCCCTTAGTTTTTAATTTTAGAAAAAACTTATATTTTTCCCTCGTTCCTTGGATCGATACCTTTAATTTGATACCTCTCCCATCATCCTCCAATTTACCAAATTCCCACAATTTTGAATCTAAAATTTCGCTTACAGAATTATATATAAGGATATTGAGCTTAACTTGTGAGAAGATATACTTGATAGAATAAATCTTGAATAAAGAATCTCACAACTAATACATTTATTTACTCAAACGCATTTCAAAGACAAAGTTGCCATCTTTAGTGATGTACGTGTTATAGTAATCTAACTATAACTTCAGTGAAACTCACTGAAGATGGCGACTTTGTCCTTGAATATATTTTCTATTATGTATTATATGGCCAGTAATGACGGAACTTGTAGTTAAGTTTTTTTTAAAGGGAAAGGTATTTTTGAATAGAAAATTATGAATCATTTTGTCAAGCGAATTTTATCTCATTCGTTTGCCATGTTTCTAAATATGTCTTACCACTAGTGTTCCATTCAGCTCTCTCGGCATTTTTATCCCCACGTAGACATTTCTCCACGTATGTCAGAGGGTCACAATCAGCTGTTAACACTTCTCTCAACAATGCTATGTACGCTATAGCCAAGCGCAGCGTGTCTATCTTGCTTAGTCGTTTTTCGTAGGGGAAAGTCGGTACGTGTCCTCTCAGTTCGTCGAACGCCGAGTTGATGCTGCTGGAAAATACAAAACAAATTTTTCGTTCATCTCTCTCTCACTGGCGATAACGTTTGGTCCAGTAAACGAGTGGACTTTAGGTCGGTAATAGTATTTTGGTGTGGCTTTTTGTGCCAAAGAATACAAAGCGCGGATTACAATAAACACAATTTCTCTTTCACGTGTTAACAATTTAATAACATCTTCAAAGCTCAAACAGTCATAAAGAATTAATCACCTTGTCATCAACACGTTCTAGTTAAAACTAATTTGGGTAAAAAGTTAAAATTAAAAACCCGAATAATGTTCGAAGCAGCAAAAACTCGGTGTTTTTTACTTAGAAAAGTTGATTGAACAAAGAAACGTTGCGCATTGTTGAGGTACATTATAGTCTGTATACTTTAGGTTGGCCGATGGATCCGGGACTACCTCAGGCCACCCTTATAATCCCTTGCCGTCTGAATGAGTCACCTACTGGCAGTGTTCCTACGAGGTTCAAATTTTTTGAGTTAACCATAATTTGAATTTTTTAAACATATATTTGGAGTCTACTTTAAAAAATGAAAAATGATACCAAACTCGACTATGTTAGATTTTAAAACTAGCATTAATCGCCTAAACAAGTTAGCTGTTTGTATCCTTTTACATTTTGCGATTACCATTTAAATGTTGTGATACAGAAGTCGAGTTTGGTATCATTTTTCATAACTATTTTAGTAGATTCCAAAAATATGTATTTAAAAATGTCAAATTATGGTTTGCTAAAAAAGTGTATACTCGTAGGAACACAAATAGTAGGTGACTCATTCCCTAGACAGATGCAACACTGACGGAGGCGGCGAGGGATTATTAAGGGTAGTCGAGGTCCATCGGCCAACCTGAAGTATACAGACTATAAGGGATGTCAAAAAAGGACAGAAAATCATTTATTTTAAAGTAATAGTAATAAAAACCATAAGATAAATTAAAAATTTGATTTAAAAAGCTTCCATTGTATTGTAATGAAGTGCCATTTTTCTTCCTTTGATGAGCTACGAATTGGTTAATTAATTTTATTTAATACCGTTCTTTTCTAATAAAGAACTAATGGATACTGTCAAATTAAAAAAATTCTCCTGTAATTGCAAATCGTTCAAACAGTAGACCTAATGTTAATCTTAAGCACATGTACCATTACTATGATAATTTTAGCTTGCTTTAAAAAAATGTGATTAGGCTAAATGACTGTAAAACTGACATTTATTCTGTTTGTCTGATAGCAGAAATCCAAATGTAGTAACCATTATAGCTCAAAACAAATACATATGGTATGTTAGCCCTCCGCCCCCCATCCATAAAGAAGGTTTCAGTTTGGAACTGCAGGGGTTAGTTCGGAGACATGGTCAAAAGAGCGCATCGCACCAATAGACCTCTTAAATGAAATGAGTGAAGCAGCTGGGAATAGAGTGAAGAAGTGGCCGAGACTAGATTGAATGTTCTAGCAGCTTCCACAATATTCCCAGAATGTTCTAGAATATTCCAGAATGTTCCAGAATTTTCTAACTTGAAAGAGAATGTTGTAGAATCTTGCAGAATGTTATAATGTCTTCCAAAAGGTTCCAGACTGTTATGGACCACTAAAGGGACCTGTTGCGGAAAGTTTTAGATTTTTTTGAAAACTGAAAACGGGCTATGAACTTAGAAACCTTAAACTTGACAGATATTACTCTTAAGTTAAATATAGGAGAGTGAAACATGGTTCGTAGAAATTATTTTAGATAAAATTTACTTATAAACGCACTTCAAACAAACTGGTAGGAAACATGGTTTTTGCGATTACTAGGGCAAAGCTGATCATGTAGGCCTATGTAGATTGAATTGGACGACACTACTATACGTTTTTGGGACAGTGAACTCAGTATTCACTCGATATTGAATTTATTCATATCTGCGAGCCAAGCCGCGGGTACCCCTCCTGCTAGTACAAAATAGGCTGTTTACGAATGGCTTTACACTTAGCTCAAGATATTAGTCACACATTTTTTATAACTTAATCGTAGCACATGATATATCTTTAGTTTATAAATTTGTATTATTATTTATTAACTTTGGGAGACCCCTACGTGCTTCGCACGTCAACCCCGTTTGACCCTTCTAGAAACATATGTTATGTTTTCTTTACAATAAAGGTTAGGATTGGTAATAATCTTAAAGCTAAGATGGTAAATAATGTTCAATGTCCGAATCAAATTATTTTGTATATTTTATACCATCAGTTATAATAAAGGTTAAAAAACCAGCAATGTTCAGGGTCTACATTCAAACAAAACTCTACCTAAAAGTAAGAAATAGAAATAATTGTTTGAAATCAGCTGAATGGAAATATTTTATGATACAGACGATTGCTGTACCAACATACTACATACATACTACGTATGTTGTTGTACTAAACATATTTAATAATTATTTACTATGGCGCTCCCTTTTCCGTACAATATTTAGTAGGCCTATAGTTTGTGTTGTTTCGTTTAACAAATGTCACTTTTTACAAAAACCTAACCTAAAAGTTAGAAATACAAATCATTGATTCAAAGTTTGAAATCAGGGGTTACTGGAAATTTTATAGCAAACAGCTGAGTAGTGTTATTATTATCGTCAATAAACATATTTAACGGCTCTCAAATTTATGATAAATATTTAGTATATTTTTGTCCTTTTTATGTTCAATAGATGCTGCTGTTTAAAAAAAGTTTATAAAAACATGCTTGTATACAAATGTAATATTGTGTAAAAATTTCAAAGTAATCGGTGAAGAACTTTCGGAGATTTGAAATTTTGAGCAAACGAACATTTACATTTTTATTTGTATAGATTAAATATTGTTTCAATATTTTTTTTTTTTAATTTCTAGGAACTTATGACATAGGAACTTCTTTTCATAACAAACTGAATTTGAAGTAACATTTCCATTTCTATTCATCAATTCTATGTTTGAAAAATAATAGTGGATAATACGTTCAAATTGTATTATTTAAATATAAATTGTAAAAAAAAATTATAATTTAGCCAATAAATTATTATAAATAAGAATAGAAGAATGTCTGGAAAATGGATTATATAATTGTTTTTGTATGTTTAAATAATAAAGTGAGCTCCATTGTGGTAGGCCACGGATTAGTGAAATTAATTTCAGTATAACTAAACGTCTACTAATCCTTATTTTGGTAATGCCTTACCTTTCTACCGCAGTTTCGGGTATTCACCCATCATCAGGAATAATAAAAACACAGACACATACATATAAAACATACACAAAACACATTTCACTCCATGCGGAAGGTTCACGCACTATTCCGGGAACGTTCACGTTGGACTGTTGAGATGGTAGGCTACTGCAGTAGAAAGGTAAGACATTACCAAAATAAAAATTAGTAGACGTTTAGTTATACTGGAAAAAAATTAAGTGAGCATGTAAATATTTTTACTATAAGACATGAGTAAAGAAATGTTGTTCAACATAAGAAAATGACATGGAAAGGTTTACTAAAGGATATGTAAGCTCTCGCGAACATAAAAACATAACAAACAGCGAAGGAATTATTGAAAGTAAACAATTAACACTAAATTAAATTATTTATGCTAAAAAACAACGTATTAGAAGGAAATTCTTTATTTAAATGTATACTCTTCAAGGTGATATTTATGAAAAACTAATAAAATATCTGATTTATGTCTACTGTTATTTACAATTTGCAAAGTGTGGAGTCAACAAACATTTCTGGCATCAATTAGCACAATGAATTCCGGTTTCAAAACATCACTTCTATATTATGAGAAAAAACTGAATGTTGGTTTAAGAGTGAAGTAAAGCAACTGAGTATTTGCTTTTTAATGTAAAACAATTCTTTTGTGAATTTAAAAAACATATAACGAACTGATTTTATTTCGTCTTATTTTTATCACACCAAAGACTATAAGTAAAATTCAACTCAGAGTGAGGCGGAAGTTCAAGCCTACAGAGGGTCAGCACGGTCGACTGGTTTCCGCTCCACAGCTACCTGAATTTTACTTTTTTATAGTAGCGTATGCAAACTTTTTTTATAACAAGAAAATATAAAAATAAATCACATAACGTTGTGTATCGCGGTCGTCAGTTTATTTTGATACCAAATTTGAAGTAAATCGGTAAATTTTGAGCAATTAAATAGTTCTTAGTTACATTAAAAGCTATGCCATTTAATTACTCAACATTTACCGATTTACTTCAAATTTGGTATCAAAATAAACTGACGACCGCGATACACAACGTTATGTGATTTATTTTTATATTTTCTTGATATAAAAAAAGTTTGCATACGCTACTATAAAAAAGTAAAATTCAGGTAGGTGTGGAGCGGAAACCAATCGACCGTGCTGACCCTCCGTAGGCTTGAACTTCCGCCTCACTCTGAGTTGAATTTTACTATAATTGGTTCCAAATTTTATGTAAATTTGCAAGTTAGTTTCCATATAATTTTACAAATTGAGGTTTGGTGTATTATGTCTGATATAAAAAATGCAGGTTGATTAAAAACATAACTAATCGAATCCACGGCTTTTGACAGAAAACACGAGTTAGTCTGAGAAACGGAAATTTCACACTGAAGTTAATAGCTTCTTCTATAACCCCATCAACATTAAAGGATGGAAAGTTTAAACCAGATATTTTATTTTTCCAAATTAACATTTGTTAAATTTAAGTCCTTCGCTGTTTTAAAAAATAAAACCAATTTAAAGTTATAAAGGAATTGTACAGGAAATTTGTTTTGGGTTTCGTTGGGGCTATGGAATTTCTATGGTATGGATTAGTGTAATTGTTTTTTGTAAGTTTAATGTCAAGTAAAAAAAGGAGATTTTTGTCAAACAAATCTATTTCAATAATTTTTTTCATAAAAAAAATAACATTGCCAGTAATTTGTTAACACTTATTGTGGATTTTTAAAATAATAAAACTTGAAGCGCTATAAAATATATTTTCTTATATTGGCTTTTATTTATCTTTATAATAAAATGTGTCAGAACAAATACAAGCTATGTGGTCGCGTAATTTTTCTTTAATATCAAATATTGTAGGCTTACATTGCAAGAATATGTCGTTATACTTTCACGGTTTTTATTGTGGATTGAATTTAAAACTAGTCAAAAGTCCTCATTGTATAAAAACGTGGTAATATGCCCTGCTTTAGGATCAATAATCGCAAAGGAAGGGCAAAGGAAAAATAAGAACAGGAATATTAGAATAGTTCTGAAATTATGTGCTAAAATTTAAATCCTTCGCTGTTTGAATGTCTATGTCTGAGGTCTTACATTTTGACAGGAGGTCTTTCAGCCTGGGTTCTGGGTCTAGATTCTGACCTCAACATCCTTTTCCTTTCCCGGATGTTAGCAGCCTGCCTCTGGACTCTGTAAGGACTTCCAGTAGGATAATAACCGTCATCGGCACCTCCTAGAGATTCGTGCATGTCTTCTGGAAAAGAAAAAAGAAATAATAGTAAAGTCGAACTTCTATTAGAAGATGAAAATATTAAAATTTTATAAATATTGCATCTTCTATGAAGTTCTTATATAAGATGGATGTGGATGTTGTGATTGTAATCGCTTTCACGTTTGAAGTAGAAGTATAAGCTGTGAGATTGTTATACAATGGTTTATTAAATTGAAAATACGAAATTAGTACAATTGAGTATTTAAGAGATCTTTGGGTGTAAAGTTTATAATTTGCCTGCTAACTTGTAATGTTTTTAACACAAATATTTTGATTTAAATACGTACATAAAAAATACTTTAAAATACTAAACAATGTTACACAATGAGTTCTTCTTCTTGGCTTAGGCTAATAAAGGATGATTAATAGTTATGGAATTATTAAAAAATAATAAACTTAAATTAAAAACAGGTTATTTAAATTGTATTTTGATCATTTGAGTATTTTGGTCGGGTTGATTTAAGTTAAGGAGGTAAATAAAAGTTGTTCAGTGGATCATTTTCATTTTGAAGAGAGATCCTGAAGGCCTGATGTAAAGAATATGTGGAGTTAACTGATCCAAAATGGCAGGCGATAACTTGCCAGTACTTGGTATAATTGTGTGGTACTTGTTCGCAGCAGGTGTGGTGACAAATTAGTTATTTCTCTTGATGTGTAATTAATGTTATATTTATGCCTCAGAGGAGTATACAACTGTCCTCAACCGATGCTAGTGAAAGAGTCGTTGTTTATGAAACCCTTTTTCTTAGACCGGGTCTACACTATGCGTATTTTCGGCAAAACTGTGTTGCGTTCACATTGTGCAGATTTTCGGCGTCTATGTACGTATTTTTTCTAGAGGTATTCAGTTTGTACCAAACAGAAATATTTTGGCAATAATATAAAGATATTTTATAACTAAATTACAAAACTTTTGTAAATTTTGAAAAAAATTACAAAAATGTTTACTAATTTTTATGTAGGCCTAATGTTGAACGTTTTCCTTTCTTTACTGAAAATTTTTTGTTTTTTGAACTAATAACTTTGTAAATTTTACATCAATAAATTTTTTACTGACAAATATAAATTTTTTGAACATTTCTCTACAAAAAATGGTATGAAACACTTTTGAATTGGTTTATAATTACTATATTTGGCGAATTTTTCTCCATCTCCAACTGCAAATATCACTACGCAGCTACCGATAATATGCACTGTGTGAACGCTTGCTCAGGAATGGCCGTTTTTCCTATCAACTTTCCGGTAAATAGATTTCGGCACCTTCATGCGGACGTGCGTATTTCCGGCAGAATGCTGCGGGGTTGCGTATTATACGCACAGATGTGAACGTTCTAACTTAAAACAATGTGTTGTCGACTTACCGAAAATACTCAGCCAAAATACGCATCTGCGGAATACGCATAGTGTAGACCCGGCCTTACTCCCTAATACAACTACGCTTCGATTTTATTAATCCTCAGCCTTTTTAATACTATTTTCTATATTTGGGTTGGCCTAAACTTAAGCCTATAGGGTTTTACAGTATCATGATGAACGATCTTATATTAATGTTTTGAAATGGGGTATGATGATAATGGGCTATGTATGTTTTTTTGTGCTAGAGACTGATGGTTTATGATATGATCATGATCTCTGATATGATTTACCTGCTGCTTATAATATAAGTCGACTTTCGGTAACATTACTGTTCTCTTCGTCTGTGTTAAAGTAATAAGTTATACGTAAATTTATTTGGCGAAGAATCAACGGCAGAAATATTTGAAATATTTTTGGAAGATGAAATTCAATGTAGAAAGTTTATCAAAACGTATCCATTGTTTGTCTTTGAAACACATGACTCCTATTTTTAAATATTTAATTAAGCTATTAGATAGTGACACTAAAATTTGAACTAATGGATACATATTTTGAATCTGATCACCATATATGTTTTGAGAATTTTTGGAATAAAAAAATCCTATGTAGTATCTTTGTTGATCTCCAAAAAGTAGGACATTACTTAAAAAATCTAAAGGTAGGTTATTGTTTTATTAAAAATATAAAGATTCATATGATAAGGTGTATGTGACAATATTTAAGATTAACAAGTTACGGAATGCTGGCTGTGATCTTAATTTTTTTTGACATTTACTGGAGTCGATTTGGGTCAAATAGATTTTCCTGTAGCAAAGTTTTGTTAATAGTAAATATTAATAAATTTCTCAAACTATACTAACAAAATCTAAACATTATTGGTTAAAATCAGAACACTTTAAAGATCATGAAAAAATTATTGACATTTTAAAAACACAAAATGTACCTAATACTTTACGTAAATAAAACTTATATTCCACTTCGATCTAACCTAACCTAACTTCATAAAGTAAATTTTTAAAACTCAAATTAACAACTCTGAACATTTAATGGCTATTTTTAATAAATTTAAGAAGAACTTACCAACCAAACTATCGAAGTAAAATTATTAAATATATAAAAAAATAGAAAAATGTATCAGAAAACTTTAAAACAATCGAGTTATTTCTAAATACAACTATCCATGTGGTATACTTTTAAAAGTGAGTTAGTTATATATGTTGACTTTCAAGTTATACTTTTTCAAAACTATTATCAGATTAGTTATTTGTTGTGCGAAGCTCAAGAAGGGCGACTTTGATCCGCGCGCCAAAGGTTTATTTATAGTCAACTGACTAGATAGTTTTATGGAATTTATATTAATAACAAGAACTGATTTAACAAACTAATAAATATCCATTCTAGTAATCTATGTAGGCCTACTGTTCGTGAGGACTAGTGAAACTAACATAAGAAACATACTTTTCATAATTAAAAAAAAAATAGATTCGTTATTAGGCCTACTTTTCTATCAGATACGACCAACGTTACCAGTTTTTGTTTATTGTGTCTTTACTTCACTGGAGAAATTTGTATGAGGGGAATGAGGATTTTTGAAAATTGCCTATCACAAAAATGTTTACAAAAATAGTTACAATATTTTTAAATAAACCCCTTTGAAGACCCATAAAATATTTATTTGTTAAACTTAGGACCTCCATAATGTATAGTCAGGTTTGATTCAAGTCCGATTATATTAATATATTCGGACTATTATGCTTTACAACTATATAAAAACTTCCTCATGAAAATTTTACCCGTTCCAAAGATATTAATTTCACTGTCAACGAAATACCAACAAGCGAGAGATCTTAAAGGCACCCATTTGTTTTCTTTTAAAGTAAGATAAAATAAATGAATTTTTTTTTAATACATGCTTCCCTATCCATGAATAACATAAATAGACTCGAACTAAAAAATAAAATATAACCCACATATAAAATTAATTCTTCCTCAGCGAATCTGATATTGTAATAAGACTTGATAGCTTGCAATCTTTTTACTTTTCACAAAAACAAAAACAAAAACACACCCAAAATCATGTTGCGTGATGTTTTTGGAACTTCGCAAGAGTACCCCCCATGCTTTTTGGGTGTGTTTATTTTGTGAAAAGTAAAAACATTGCAAGCTATCAAGTCGCATTACAATATCAGATTCGTTGAGGAAGAATTAATTTTATATGTGGGTTATATTTTATTTTTTAGTTCAAGTCTATTTATGTTATTCATTTATAGGGAAGCATGTTTAAAAACAATTTTTCACTTATTTTATTTTTTACTTTTTAGCTATTTTTGGATTTTTCCGAAAATTTTTGGTTCTCAGGGCCAACCCCCTCCCCCCCTATCTTAGAGTTACTTTTTTGGTTAAGGGTCTGCTGTAGTGGCGGCCATCTTTGATTTTTATCCTATAAGAGCAATGTTAAATTTCAAACCATTTATTTCGTTTACTTTTTATCATAGCATTGTTTGCAAGGTCTCATTTTAAGCACAGTCACAATACGCATCCGTCTTGCAATTTACATTTTTTAAATGCTTTTGATTTGTTATGTAATTGACATTTTGTAAGTACAAAGTTTTTTTTTTTTCCTAACACAATACAAAATTAATAATGAAAAATAATTTGCAAGCCGGATCCGAAAATTTATAAAGAATATTCAGTTTTTTTTTCAACACTCAATTACAAAAGATAGCCTTATGAAATGGTTTGAAATGAGGCAATGTCAAAGCGTTCAGCTGCAAGAAATTACACTGTTTAGATAGAGATACAGTGAGAAGCGGTTGCGTTTCCGGTTGCTTTCTCGTTTACTGGAGCAGACCCTTGTATGCGAGAACGCAGTCGTAACGCGATGTGCTATACGGAGCAGCACGAGGCGATCCGGAGAGAGCCGAGGCGACCGTGCACCTGTCCACCGGTTGAACGGTAGTTAGTCGAAGAAAAGCATGTAATAAAAATCTAATTAAATATATAATACAGATAATTTCAATAATGCATTATGTATTGATTGTTGAATCAATTAATAGATAATAATGTTCGGGGCTAATGTACAGTTGTGAACGCACTTTCACAATCGTTTTTGCTGTGCACTAGTCATCTGCCACACTGCCACCTTGATCTCATCCGACACCGCAGCTGCCCCGTATATACTTTGGCGGCAACAAGCGGGCCGTGTGTCACAATCATAATCAAGTGTGCTGTTTGTAGATCCGGCACGTGTTTTATTCTGATGGAAAATTAGTACTATACTTTAAGTATTGTTTCTCAATATGTTGCATCTATCAGATAAAAGTGTTTTAAACTATATTTATTATTTGACCTTTTCTAGTTTTTAGAGACTAATCAAAATTAATTATACGGAATATTTGACAACTGTTAAAGAAAACTATTTCTATTCCGTGTTGCATCTTATGAATCGAAAGGTTGGATATAGTATTCAAAATTCTTAAAATTCTAATGAAAAGCATAATATAGCTCCAAGCAAAAAGGAAGAAAACTTTACCTTAATATGTATTATAATTAATGTTATTAGTTTACTCTGTAAGTATTCGTTCCAGAGTATTAACAACATAAAAGTAAAAAACAAAATTCCATCTTTGAAATTTGGCCCGCTAGGGACACTCAAGTAATTGTGTTCCTCCTCTATTGCCTTGTACCAAGTTACCAAAATAAAATTCATTACAAATTTAAATACTACCATTACGTTGAAACTCGTAACCACATACATATTGTTCGTACAATCTATTAAGCAAAACATTTTCTCCAAAGTAACTAATTGAGACAAAATCAATTATTTAATTGATTAGAACAAATATTTGTCCTAGCCCAAAAAGCAAAGCTCGGAAGGTCAGTGAAACATGTAGCCTAGGAAAACATAGTTTTGATTTTCATTATTTTGAGAAACATTGTAACAGCTTTTTCTTATAATACAATGAACACAGAAGACTGTGCAAAACGACAGGCTGATTCTTTTAACCTGATCACCATTCAGATTTTTAAAACTATTAAAGATTTTAATGAGGGACCTTATTTACTTGTTAGTGTGTAATGAAAATCAATATTTCAAATGTAGAAAATTTGCTAAAATTTTCTTTAGATTTTTCATATCTTTTCCTTCTTTTAAATTATATAAAGTTATAAAATAAAATGTCGAAAATAAGCGAACGAACGCATTAGCCGATTCTTATTTTATTTCCACAGAAATCGTGGTTTTTAAAGAGCTTTAATTTGATATATCACAAGCCATAAGTCCATTAAAAATTTTAGAGATCAGGTAGTGGGGGATGGTTTTGGGGATTTTGTAAATAGGTTTTCTTTGGTTCCACCTGACGGTGAGTAACTGTGCCGGGATCAGATTTTGAATCTTTTCTTTCCGTCTCTTAAATAATTCCCTATACATTTCTAAAAATAACATTTTTGAGGGTAACGAACGAATGTTCCCCGATTTTTATTTTCTTTCCAGAGAAATTCATTGTTTTTAAAGAGCTTTAATTTGATGAATCACTTGTTCATAACACATTTTTGAGAGGGGGGTAATAGCCTAAGAGAGGGATTTGGGATATTGTAAATAGATTTTCTAAGATTCCCCCTGACGATGATTAACTTTCCCGGGATCAGATTTTGTGTATCACTTTGTGGTAAGTTTTCAAAAAATCGCTAATTGTACCCGGTATGGTTTCCTGCAAATAATTATCACAAGATGCAACGTACAGCTACTGAACAAAGAAAGTGGAATATACTGATTAAACTATAAATATTTTAAAACACTTAAGTACATTTTTTATTTTATATCATAAACAATAAGGACTGAATCAGTTCGAAGATAACTATTATCAATGATTTAGTGTTTTTTTGATAAATTTAAGCCGTTTGCCTTTTCAGGTAAAAAATCACTTCTCAATATAGTCATTGTATCTAACAACTATGTGGTTAATATTTACTTATGTATCGCTAACTTCGGACATAGTTCCTTAAAAGAACTAAGAATTCATTATCATTGATTGCTTTACTGAACTTGTTATACTAATTTTCTACAAAATTATTTAAATACAGTTCCTTCATTCCAGGATACTTAACCGACAACATAGGCCTACACTTAAAGCAGAACGCAGACACACTTGAAGAGTTATGTGTGTGTGTGTGTATGTATATATGTAATATTTATAATTGTGGTGCACATGAGTTCATTACGAATAAATGATGCGCATTAAAATAATGCAAATGACTAGAACTTTGTAGAGGTTTGAAAATGCCTGAACAACAGGCGACACGTCGAATTAACCTAAGAAGAAAATAACAAAAGTAGGGTATGTGAGCAATACAAAAACATGACATAATTTATTTAAATAAGTATTGTAGATTTGGTTATACCTGGTAACTGACCTTGAGCTGCAAGACTCAAATAGGCAGGGATGTGGTTACAGCTAGCTGAGGTCACCATGTTCCTGGTAGCGTACACACAACTGGGCAGTTCTCCGAGGTCATCTTCATTCATATCACCTGAATAGCCGCCGTACTGGCTGAGTCCGGGGACTTTGTGGGTACTGCAACAGAGAGAAAAACCATGGTTTCAATATCTTAAATAAACAGTAATATACTTGTTATTAGGGTATAAGACATAATTGACAGAAATCCTATCTTTTACACAACATCTACAAAACAAAAAGCAATAAAATGAAGTTTATTTTACATTTCACTGAATGTTCATTTTTATTTAAAAGAGCCAGTTTTATTTTGTATTTTATTTATAATGATTTAATTTGTGATTTTTACTTATCTACCTACGTTTGTGAACATTGAAATAGCACAAAAAGGCAGTTTGGAAACAATCATTTTCAGTTGTGTATTGTTATTTTATTTTTATATGAGTCATTATTTTGCATCAAATTAAGAGCCACCACACTGATGCCACACAGATAATACGCTGATTCAATGTAGTAGTTAATGCATACTTAATGTATATTTAATTGTATTTATTTCCTTCCTAGTCGTATTGCTGAAGTCCTAGCATGGGCTTTTTACATAAAAATATATGGTAGATTCCTAAATACGTGTCATAATCATTTAATACGCATTAATCTCCATAATTATTACAACCTTTACCTTAAAATATTGTTACCCTTACAGGAATTTTATTTTGTGTTGCCGCGTTTGTATCAAACAGAAGTTATTTTCAGAAATTACGTTTTCTTTCCTATTCTGTTATTCATTAGAATGTTAATATAACCTAATAATCTATACATATAAAAGGCGAAGCCCTCACTCACTCACTCACTCACTCATCATCACTAATTCTCCCACTTCCCATGAAACTAGGGAGATAAAATTTGGCATGTGTATACTTTGTGATGTAAATAGGAAAACTAAAGAAATTTAATTTTGATATTGAAATTTTTAGGGGTAGTTTTGGGGGTTTAGGGGTAGTTTTGACTGATCACAGTTTCTCAAAAACCATACCGCCTAGGAACTTTAAATTTGGTACAAATATTGCTCATAGGCACTAGAGGCACACGAAGAACGGATTTAAAAATATTTGGCCTGTAAGGGTAGAAACAACCCCTAAAAACAATAAATATTGTTTGTTATATATCTAAAAAATCTTACCTCCTAGGAACGTGAAATTTGGTACACATATTGCTCATAGGAGCTAGAGGCGCACTAAGATAGGATTTTAAAATGTTTAACCTTTCAGGGTTAAAACAACCCCTAAATCAATAAATATTGTTTGTTATACTTTCCTTAAAGCTAGAAGGCTGAAATTTTTACATTTGTTTCTTACAATATACATATAAAAAATAAACCAGTTTTACATTTTGTCACGTTCTGCTAAGTAAAAATATAGTAACAACCCCTAAAATTATAAATATTATTTAAATACCGATTAGGAACGTGAAATTTATACACAAATTGCTCATAGGTGCTAAAGGTGCACTAAGAAGGGATTTTTAAATATTTATCTTTTAAGAGTTGAAACAACCCCTAAAACAATAAATATTGTTTGTTACATATGTCAAACACCATACCGCCTAGGAACGTGAAATTTGGTAAACATGTTGCTTATAGGCGTTAGAGGAGCCCCAAAAATTGTTTTAAAATATTTTCCATTTAATGGTTGAAACAACCCCTAAACAATAAATAGTGTTTGTTATACTTTCCTTAAAGCTAGAAAGCTGAAATTTTTGTACATTTATTTCTTACACGATACATATAAAAAGTAAACCAGTTTTACATTTCGTTACGTGCTACGATGGGTGACAATGCGATACAACCCCTAAAAACAATAAATATAAGTTTTTATACTTTCTTTAAAGCTAGGGAGCTGAAATTTTGTAAATATTTCTTACAATATACACAACACACTTCG
Organism: Philaenus spumarius; assembly: GCA_018207615.1. Classification (NCBI taxonomy): domain Eukaryota; kingdom Metazoa; phylum Arthropoda; class Insecta; order Hemiptera; family Aphrophoridae; genus Philaenus; species Philaenus spumarius. The sequence goes on along the minus strand of JAGFPH010000176.1, from coordinate 660,705 downwards.
GTTAAGGGGTGGAAATGTAGTAACAACCCCTTAAACAATAAATATTAATTTTTATACTTTGCTTAAAGCTAGAAAGCTGAAATTTTGTACATTTCTTTCTTACAAGATACATATAAAAAATAAACCAGTTTTACATTTAATCAAGTTCTGCTAAGGGTGAACATTTAGTAACAATAACTGTAAATATTAATTTAATACCGCCAAGGAACGTGAATTTTGGTACACATATTGCTCATAGGCGCTAGAGGCGCACTAAGATAGGATTTTAAAATGTTTATCATTTCAGGGTTAAAACATCCCCTAAAACAATAAATGTTTTTTTACTTTCCTTAAAGCTGAAATTTTGCACATTTATTTCTTACAAAACACACATATAAAGTAAATGAGTTTTACATTTTGTTACGTACTGCTAGAGGTGAAAATGTGATATCAACCCCTATAAATAATAAATATTTATTTTATTTGTATACTTTCCTTGAAGCCAGAGAGCTGAAATTTGGTACATTTATTTCTTACAAGATACATATAAAAAATAAACCAGTTTTACATTTTGTTACGTGCTGCTAAGGATTGAAAAAGTAATAACAACCATTAAAACCAATAAATATTAATTGATATTATTTCCTTAAAGCTAGAGAGCTGAAATTTGGCACTCATAATTTTATGAAAATATTTTGAACGTAAGCTGTTAAAAACTAACCCGATCTATGCATTTGCATATTAAAGACGTATCTGGGTGATCTGTAAACATCCAGCTAAGACTGTGATTTACCAATCTGTAGATTTAGTGGTTGAAAAAGAACACGCTCTTCACTCTGAATTTTTTATTTTATTATTGATTTAATTTATTTAACACACTTACAGTGACGATTTACGGGCAACCAGTAAGCAACAATAAGTACCAAACTAATTGCAAATACATGTTATAATTCATTTTCGTGAAATAATAGATGAAAGAAAATGAGAGAAAAGTATTACCCTACAATTAATTATGAATCATAGTGATAATGACGTAGCAAAAAAAAATCCCTGTAGCGAAGCACGGGTTTTCAGCTAGTTGATTTATATACTGACATTTTATTCTTACTAACTTGTTACTTGTTAAAAAGTAAGTTAGAAAAATAGAAAAAAAATGTTATTCCATATTTTAAAAACACACTAGTAAGAAGTAAAACAATCACGGAAATCGAAGGAAAATCGCTGGAGTTTTGTGTTCAAACCATAAAGAAAACTGGAAAGGAATAATTTATAATAGGCCTACTATTAAGAAACAATTTAAAAGACAATTAAGAAATAATTTATATATTTTTTTTTAATAAATTATATTACTTAAGACCCGACACTGAAATTCGCAATCGTGTAGACCCAGCATTAAAGTCTTTTACGTTCATTTAACATTTCTTAAAAGTGTAAATATTATTATTAAATGGAAAACACTAATAAGTTATCCAGTTTGTGAGATTTGTAAATTATGTGACACGTCATATGTGGTATTTTTCGTGTTTAGGCTAATTATTTTATGGCGGTTATAGTGTAGGCCTATTGCGGAAATGTTTTTTTTTTACCAATAATTCATTTAAGCTAATACTCTTTGATTAATAATTACAAAAATAATAACTGGTTCTCTGGCTAAAAACATAAAGTTGTTGTGCATCTATTCTGTGCATTACTGCAGGTGGGCAAGACAAACATAAAGACGTGATTTTGTACACAACAATAGTAGAATGTTTAAGCCTATGAATGTTTAAAAAAAAATGTTTAAGCCTATGTAAAATGTTAGTTATTGCATTTACTTAGTAGACCTATTTTTTTAAAGATGTAAAAGACCTGCCTACTTTATCCAATAATAAGATAAAAATATAGACTATAATATAAATTGCAGAAATTCTTCTGATTCATCTTTATTTAAATTGTCATTGATAGATTATAATTTTCGTTTTGGTCTGACGTTGAGTGCTTGGATTTTCAACAATGGACGCGGAATAGGAGCAATACAATTCAAAATTATAAAGTCTATTAATTAAAGTGAAATATTTGCGGAAAGTCAACCATTATGGTACAAAAGACAGCTAACATTCAACAGGAACGAGCAAAGAACGAACAAAACCAATTTTAAGTGGAACCCTAACGACAAACAAGTTTTCATTAAAATGTAAGCAGTCTGGTTTTTATTTAGTTATAAAAATATTTAAACAAAACAAAAACGGATATATTTTTTTCAATCGATTCGGGGAAAACAGTGTACATTTCGATCGGACATTCTAAAATAAATTTATATAAAAATCACTGAAACAGCTTTTTCGGGAGAATGTGTACAAAAGCTGAACATTAATGCATTTAAGAGCAACATATAATAATCATAAATTTAAACATTGTAAGAAAGCCTAAAACAATGATTGAATATAAGTTATTTATAAAACAATATTAACATTTCCTTAAAAATATCATATTTGTACTTACTTTAAGCAAGATGGCGGCGAAGCAGAAGAAGACGAATCAGCTCTCGAAGTAACCACCCGCGATCGAGAAGGCCTTTCCATCTCCACCACATTGTGTTGGTGGTAGTTGTATAACATTTCCGGAGATGGATTAGTTGCCATTTTTTTTCAATTACGATTTCAAAATAAACATTTTTTGTGATGAAAACAAAATTATAACTACTTTTAAATTCCCGGACAAATTACGAACTCACAAACACTTCCTTCTTGGAGAGGAAACAACCCTTAATTGAATTTAGTCGTTCCCTAGGGACGTGTTATATACTCGATGTTCTTGTCGGGATTGGATAGGGGTGAATGTGGGCGGTGCTTCATAAAATGGCGACACGACTACCCTTACAACTGAACTAGTGAACAAGTAAAAAACTGAAGCAGACAATCATTGCGCGATTTAAGTATTGTTGACTATGGTTCTTTTTACTTATCGTCATATTTTCATACTACAACAATTACCTGGCATTCATTGCTTAAACCTAAATATATATAAGCTACATGTATATAATATAAATTATAAATAAATAAATAAATTATAGATACAATATGTATGAAGTAAAATATTTAAAAAATATTAGATCTTATGATGGAAGATTGTTTACCTACTGACTTGCAGCTACTTTTCAAATTTCATTTAAAAACAATAACTTTGACAGTAGTAGGGATATGACATAGTTTTTCTGCAAAGGCCTACATTTAAAATCGATTTAGATCATTGTTATTTTATTATAGAACTGTGAGCAGATTAGAAAACTATTTTTGAAAACAGAAATTTATCTGCGTATTTTACATGAAAAACAATCAGAATAATTTATGAAATTCGATGATTCTTTACTATGGTAGTTATGTAGCCTACTTACTGACCTCATTTTCTACATTAAATTTAAACAGGCGTTCCTTAAAATAATATAGTTTCTAAAACACAGGAATAAGTTTGGTTAAAATGTAATATATGTCCTCTAACTTACTTTATTTGTTTTAGGTAGAAAGTGGTACCTACCAACATATGTTTAAAATCTGACACGTAACGTTAAGGTAATTTAGGTAATTTTATATTTTTAATTTTAGGTTGAGATTGTAGGTAAAAAAGGATTTACTGTAGACTAACTTAGGCGTTTATTTAGGCTTAATGGGAAAACCACAAATGATATATAATTACAAATTAAATAGAACGAATGAATAAAAAAGGCTTTATTCATATAAAACCATATAAAACACACACAAGAACTCAAGGTTTGACACAAATTTTACCTGAACATTTAAATAAACATTTAACTCGCATTAAGACCGCAATTAGACTTTCCGTCCGGTTGACACTACCCTTTGACAACTGAAAAGCAAACACAAATACTTACCGGTAAGTTATTTAAATTTACAAAAGTAAGATAAATTATACTTAGGCTAAAAAATAATAATAATAATTGCAAAAATAACCCAATAAACAAATTATGCATCTATTTTAAATGTAAACCAATACACCCCAAAAACAAAACAAAAGCAAAGAACTGAACATAAATCTTCAATTTAATAATTAAATCCACTAAACAAATTCCACCTGTACCACCATGCCTGCTTGAAGTATCCTGCAAGCCGCACCCAATCCTCACGATTTAAATAACCTAAGTACTTATCTCTTGTTAACTCAGGAAAATTAAACCAAATTATTTTTATTTCTCTTAAAATTTGACACTCAGCCACAAAGTGAAAAGGTTTTCAATTTCTTCTAGATTTCACTGTGAGCAATTATAATTTGTATTTTTTATCCCCAGTTTGTAATTCAGATGAAGCAATGAAAGTTGGCAACACTGATTGCAAATGGTTAACGTTTTGTGACATCTGTAAATTCAGTGGTAATTTGTAAAAAAAGTTGTTGAAATTGAGTTCAGCGATTAATGTTGATATCAGTGGTTAGGTGTGAGCAAGTTTTAAGGAATGATAATCCATTGTTTGTGCACAAAGAAGTGTAGTTGAAGTTGCAGAGTAGTTCAGTAGCAGAAGTGCAGGGTTGGTGTTGTGGAAAATCGTAATCGAACAGGTTATAGGCAAGTTGGGCTGCGACCGGACAACCGGGGGAAAAAACATTGCATTCCTACTTTGAACTTTATGGGAAGTAGGAAAATCTAATATTTCTTCTCACCAAAAATAAGTGCTAGTGTTAAACGACAGAAAATAAGTAGTCCACATCACAAGAATCGAAAATGGGCGATAATTAAGACAGGAAATGTTAAATGACGAATTAATTGCGGCCATGAGTGCGTTACTAGAAAATAAATTGGTGTCTCTTGCAAAGAAGGACGATATTAATTTTTTAGTTGAAGATATAAACATCCTTAAATCAGAAAATGCATTTCGAAACAATAAACTACTGTTATTAAAGAGCGAAAATCCAAAATTATTGATAAATTGAATGACTTAGAAGGTAAGTCTCGTAGAAATAATCTTGAGTTCAAAGGCATTAAGCACAACCGAGGTGATGATTATAGAAAAATTATAAAAACTTTTTGTATAAATGTATTGCAGTGTCATGAAAATGTATGGGTGAACCGTGCGCACCCGATCGGTAGTTATGGTTTGAAAATAGCTCATTTTCCTGATAACGGAGTAAAATTGGGTAATGAGTAACTCGAGACTCCTAAAAGGGACAGATTAGTTTGTATGTAGAGGTTACACGACAAAAGTTAGGAAGAAACGAAATCACATAATGGCTGTGACAAAGGAATTTGAGAGACTGACGGGTAGACGTCAGATGCCGCTACTACTCGCTGATAGACAACTGTCGAATGATGTGGTTTCACTTGGGCAGGAGGTATGGACTGTTGTCTGGAACGGAGGGTGGATGCAGTAAGCTGAAGGCACTGCTGAAGGTCAAAATCACCAATTTCATCCAAAGCTTGGAGAACAGCGGGAGACCACCGTCGCCTGAAGAAAAGGAGGAATCGGCAAAGAAATGAGGAGGTGGCTACCGAACTGATTTTCAGACATCATTCTCTCGAGGCAGGCCTATATAGTTAAATTTTATGTTACAATGTGCGAAGTTTAAGAGATAAAGTAAATGATTAAAAGTTAGTTAATTATTTGTCAAAGTACGACATTTTTATTTTATTAGAAATATTACGGAAAAAGATATTGATTTGGCAAAAAATATTTAGTAGGTAGGCTAAGTTTAAAATTAATTTCGTTCCAGCAGTTAAAGGCAGTATTGCAGGAAGGCCACTAGGAGGCTGTTTGTACAGAATAAACTTAGCATAAAAACTCATAAATAAAATATCTTTGCCAATAAAATTGTGACCTTGAGAAATGACCAGAAACGTAAAAGTATATAGGACACAAGTAGGCCTACTTTTAGTTTTGTTAAAATGACGTAGCCTATACGCTAGATGGTCACTAAGGAGGCCTACTCACTGTATATCAATTTAGCATGTATATCAGCCATTTAAATTAACTTCTCTAATTTCTTTGAAAAACAAAAACAAATTATCAATAGGAAAAGAAA
>JAGFPH010000176.1:617152-635534 GCA_018207615.1 Philaenus spumarius | reverse complement strand
CCCCTACACGGTGGTATTTTTTATTTTCCTCTATCTTCATCCCAGCTTGAAATATTAAGGATAATAATTAAACAAAAATTATAATCGATTTTTTTTCGACTTTTGAAAATTGATGGACTGGTAAACTTTTTTTTATGTTAATCTGCATACTTTAAAGTACTTATAAAAAAAATCAGCCGTATTGTAAATTACTGGAACTTTTGGTCTAAAATTACCCCTACCGACTGGCCTAACTTGTGATATTGTAATATTATTCTTACAATGTTACCTTTTGATGTTAAAATTATGTAAAATAAATATTGTAATATGATTAATTTGGTGTTTCAGTATTCAACTTCTCCCCACTTAACTTTCCATTTTATCATACATTTATTTAAGATTAAAAAGACCGATGCTATATATATATATATATATAATACTCTGTATATATGTAGAAAATGTTTTATATTTACTTTTATTTTTAAAATTGTTGCTCGATGTTATATTTTAATTAATTTTGTATAATTAAATAATTTCAATTGGTATACATTTGATAATGTACCCATTTTTTATTGCAATAAGGAGATATATATAAATATATATACATATATAGGGGCGGGGGGGGTTGTTGTGTATAGAAGGGGGCGCCAAAAATGACTCTCGCATGTTCAGGAAAAACCCCTTGCACCGGCCCTGCGAGAAACAATGCCTAGCTAGTGTGGACACAAAAAAATGACAAACATTTGTTTGCGAACAGTTTGTAAACAGTTTGCCAACAGTTGCGAAACAATTTGAAAACTGTAGACAAACATGAAACAAGAAAAAAAAACTGTTGGCAAACAGTTTGTTGTTTCTTGTTTGCAAGTGTGGACTAGGCTTTGGGGTCTATAGTATTCACTTGAAATAATTGTTTCTGTTAATAACGAATTTCCATAGGAGACCGAAGGTCGGGAGTAGTAAATGGTCCACAGAACGTTCTGGGTTGTCATTAAAACTTTTATATGTATATATATATTTATGTGTGTGTTCATATTCTAACGGCCGCAGTCTGATTTGGTTCAAATTTGGTACACACTTTGGTTGTCTAAGTCGTTCGGACGAATTCGTTAACGAAGGAGCGCGTGATGCTAAGCTCGAGGTTTAGGTGTAAATAAATTCTACTAATATATTACGTACACACAGGCACTTATTCAGCGCCTTCGTGAAGGGACCAATTTCCCAAATAGTTGGTTATAACCCTAAAACATATAAACTTAAATTTTTTAATTCGTTTAACTCGCGTGAGCGATTCAGCTGCGTTGCCGAATTATTTACTTTTTATGTTATGTGTGTTTTTTTTACACTTGAAGTTATTTCGTCAGAAGAGATCTTAATTTTTTAATATAGCCTATATTATATTTTAGTTTCATAACTTTACTTATGTATTAACTTACATGTATTAATTACATTGATTATTGCAAAAAAAACTATTAGAATCGAAATTCGTCAAACAGTTGTTGAATACGCTCCATCAGCTCTATAAAATATTTAAAAAAATTTAATGTGCAGTTTAAATTAATTTCCAAGATCGAATCCCTAACCTGAAATCACCGAACGCCTTTACAAATTGGACTCGACGTTGACGCCAAACAATACTTACAACCGCATAATTAATTATTTGCATTTTAAAAGCCACAATACAACAAACGCACACACTTTTCTTACAATAGGCTGGATCCCTTTAGTTCCCTCCCAGTATGCCACGCGACCCGAGCGCTAGTGTCGCGTGTCCACTCCCGGTTAACGACTATTATTAATATTCAAAGCTCACTTGATCGGGCAAATAATTCGCCGCCCGAAGGCGAGAAGTTTCCTTCCGTTTGGCTTGTTATTATTGTCTATAATCGGGCCTGTTATCGGACATGCGCACAAGCAAATACTATGATTAGCAGGCAATTATTCCATATGCAGAAACGGTATGGACCTTTTGTAATATGGCAGAACGAAGCGAGCGGCTTAATTTGATTGATAAATTAGCATACGTAGCACTAGTTGACAGTTTAAACCTTTTGTATTTATATTATTCATACATGCTTTGGTTAATATTTTCCGAATCATTTTTGATCGCTTGAATTTTTCAAGCTAGACTCACATTTTAAGATGTGAACTTAATAAAAGATGATATGAGTGTGTGTGTTTAGTTTTCCTTCAATTTTAATCTCAAAATGGATCTCAAAGGCTCAAATAATGTATCATTGCATTTGGTTGATTTTATTGTTCCTGCTTTACAAAATTAAAATTTAATAATAATAATTAAACATAATAATGTCACAAATCAAAATAAAACAAACAAAAAAGTAAGCAGTCACGGGACTGCCAACAGAAGTAAAAACTGTAATGTTTATAAATAGTTTGTTAATATTGGATTAATCTGAAACTTGATTATTATAACACTACCAAGTAAACTATTTTAAAACAACTTACGAAATGAGGAGGTATTACCAAGTATACCATATACTCTGCTATACACTCATTTGTACTATATATAGTAGAGCGTGACGGTAAAATCCTATTCACCGCCAGCAACATTTTTTTACGCGGTGCACCTATTGTTGTTCTCACGGTAACTAGAACTACACGGTATGTGTCACGAGACAGCTGCGCAGTAACTCTGAGCTTAGATGACGTCACTGCCACCGTCTCATGCTTCCCGCCTAGAAGAAGCAGATTGACTTACACGAACTATTTACGCAAACAACGATTTGCTGGGTTAGTTATGTGTAATTTTTACACAAATGTGTCGTTTTAATTTATAGTTTTTACTAATTTTTACTTTCACTTAATTTCACTGTCAATGTTGCTAGCACCTACAGCCTAAAAGGAAGCTACGTACCAAATTTCATTCCAATTTGTTCTTTAGGGATTTTTAGTAACTTTGACCCCCCCCCCAAACATCCCTAAAATTTCGAATTTCTTTTAACCCTTTCTTAGCGAGGGTTTAAATTAGCTGGGGGTCGTAGAAAAGATATTTGAATCACTTTGTAACATCCGCGTTAATTTAGGATGTAACAAACTGGTTTAAATAGAGATTGTAATTTTAAATGTATAGGCCTAATTAGTATAAGATATTGTTTAGTATTTAAATATGCAATTATATATCAAAATAAAGCTACGAATGTGATATTTTAATGGCATTTAGTTTAATTCAGATTGTTTGTTTAGTTTTCAATATAATATGTTTAAACTCGTGTATGTTTTTGGTTAGGCCTATGCATGGTGTCAAATAATTTGTTTGTTATTATTATTATTGATTATTATTGAAAAGTATTAAAAAATTCATAGTTATGATATATTTTATATAAACAATATTTTAAACAGCATATCTCTAAGTAGGCCTATATAGATAGGTATTTAATAACCAATGTTTGAGTTGAATTATAATTCTGTAAGCATTTTTCGTTGATTTTTCCTTGTGTTTGTTTATAGTTTTTCAATCTAACCTTAAAAAGCTGTTAGTTTTGAAGAGTGTTAAAGTGATTATAAATTTGCTAAGTAATGTTGCTATGGTAATGATTGTAAACAAACATAACGTGTTGCTAAGCTTTTTATACGAACAGCTGTTTTTTTAAGCTATGGTTTTGAGTTCATACAGTAAAGGCGGTTGAGTTTCTTCCAAATTTGAAACTTTTTCGGGAAACTCTTCAAATTTTTCTTTACGTATAAACCTTTTATGAACTACTGCAAACATTTTAAGACCAAAATTAGCCAAATCGGTCCAGCCGTTCTCGAGTTTTAGCGAGACTAACGAACAGCAATTCATTTTTATATATATAGATAACTATGAATTTACTGTCGATAAAAAAGGTTTTACTATAAAAAAATTGCACCTCTAGATTCCCTAGAGTGTATATGTAATCCTATGAAAGATTGTACATTTTCTGTTCACAAAATAGTCGTGTAGGGTGATGTTTTTAAGAAGCTTGTCACTGGCGAAATCGAATCGCTGTAGAGATGCCGGGCGCTTCGGTGGCAGTGACGTCATAGCCACCAACGACCTGCGCGTGACACATACCGTCTTGTTCTAGTTACCGTGGTTGTTCTTACTTTATCAACCTTCTCACAAAATACGATGGAAACAATCATGAAAACCCCGAGATAATAAAACTTGAGTGGTGTGGTTTAAAACATATATTCATGTATCAAGTAAAATTCAAAGGAAAAGTTGAGTTAGGCAGCCGATTAAGTTCCCAATACTTGTACATTTAAATCTTTAAAAAAACTTCTACTTCTAGTCATGTTATAAACATACGCACACCTCATTACGAGTATCTTACAAAGCATTCTTTTAAATAAGAAGTAAAAATATTTCACGATATAACTTGTTAAAGGCTCAAGAATGTATAAGTTACAGTAGGCTACATCTTCTTGTTCGAATAAAATAGTGCATACAAATTAGAGAATGTATGTCTGAATATGTTTGAATACGTTCTACAATACCATTAACAAATTTAGGAGTTGGTATGTATAGTATTTTATTAGTTCAATTTGGTTTAGATACAAAAACGTTTGATCTGTAGCTCCTCATATTCAGAGCTCTTGACTTTAGAGCACAGTTTCTATTCCCGCTTCTGTCGAAAATGGTTCTCAATACTTTATAGATAAATAGGTTTCTAAAAGGTTTAAGATGTTTGTTTGAGTTTGTATTTGTGTAACAATTATTCTTCTGAAGCGTAATTATTTGCTTGAATGTTGTACAGCACGTCCTTCTCCAAATTGTAGGCCTAAGATCATTTTCTTACTAAGAACTAAAATATATAATTTTCAATATATTTTTTTTTGACGTAGGCCTACGCATCTGAACATATAATATAAATATTTTTTATTGATTCACTACCAAAAATCAAAATACAATGTTAACAAAATAAAAACAATTCTTATATACTTGGTCTAAGTAGAAAGGATTAGCCTTAAAATACGTCAAACGTACTGGCTAATTGGCAGGAAATCACAATTGGACCTTCATAATAAGCGACTACTTTATTTAACAATAATCAGATCAATTTGGACATACGGAGTAGAACTGTGGGGATGTACAAAAAAATCTAATTGACTGTTGGTACAAAGAAGCCAAAATAGTATAATTCGTGCAATGACCAACGCAAGATGGTATCAGTGTAATGAAGACCTACATTCGGACTTAAATCTGAAATCAGTAGAAGACGTTATAACGGATTATGCAAATAGACATGAGAAGAGACTTCTTAATCATGTTAACATGGAAGCTTTACAGCTACTGGACACAGAACTGTGTTTAAGAAGACTTTGCCGGCTGAAGCCACAGGGTCTACCTCATTATTGAATTTTTAGATACCTAGTAAGGTTTACGTAGCTAGAACCTAGATTGTGATTTAGGCTTCAATAGCCTACATGTGTCTCGCTTTCTTGTATATGTATTACTTATTTAAGCTTAAGATTGTAATATTCTAGTATGTCAAAATAAATATATATAAAAAATATATACATACTTGGTTTAATATTTAAAGTTTTGGTCTAGAAATTCTGGGAAATATACAATGAATATATTGCATCATTCTGGTCAGATTGCATGCCAAGAATTTTACATTTATTTTTTGCCTATTAAAATCTCTTTGACAGCATCAAACTGGTCAATAAGAGGGAGCGTGCCTTTAGAACTCCATTCGTCCATGTTTTTACCTGTGATTTTTTTCTTCAAGAAGAGTTTGAACAGTTATGAACAAGGTGACTGCTTTGTTTTATACTGCCAAGACTTAGAGGAAAGTGCGGCAAATTCCCTATAGAAATATGAAGCTCGTGAAAGGATCACGCACTGAAGAAGATCTTAGAAAAGTGGAAAAAATATCAAAAGCAATCGGTCAACAAATTTAAGACCTTCCTTGTTTGTCACATTAGAAGTTAAACACTATATATAAAGTATTCTCTAACATTACAAGTATGCAAGGTGGTGAAGATAATAATATTTAACTTGTTTTAAATATACTAGCCACAAACTCGAGATGAGTAACATTTTACCAAGAAAAGACTCCATATCCCCTTCAGACTCAGCCTATAGTCAAATTCAACTCAGAGTGAGGCGGAAGTTCAAGCCTACCGAGGGTCAGCACGGTCGACTGGTTTCCGCTCCACTCCTACCTGAATTTTAGTTTTTTATAGTAGCGTTATGCAAACTTTTTTTATAACAAGAAAATATAAAAATAAATCACATAAAGTTGTGTATCACGATCGTCTGTTTATTTTGATACCAAATTTGAAGTAAATCGGTAAATGTTGAGTAATTAAATGGCATAGCTTTTAATGTAACTAAGAACTATTGAAGGTGTTTTTAATTACTCAACATTTACCGATTTACTTCAAATTTGGTATCAAAATAAACAGACGATCGTGATACACAACGTTAAGTGATTTATTTTTATATTTTCTTGTTATAAAAAAAGTTTGCATAACGCTACTGTAAAAAATTACAATTTTATTCAGGTCGGAGTAGAGCGGAAATCAGTCGACCGTGCTGACCCTCGGTAGGCTTAAACTTCCGCCTCACTCTGAGGTGAATTTTACTATAACCAACATATTGTACATACCAACACATAAAATCAAGAATAAGAATAGAAGTTAAACTAATTCTGAACTTTTTTATCAGATATAGCATTTATTCTGTATTACTTTTACTAAATAATATTTTGCAGCTATAAATAAATATCCTCTTTTACCTTTATTGTAAATCCTGTTATATCATAAACTTAATATTTTAATCTAGACATTTAATATTATTTACCATATTAGTACAGAAATTACGATTCATTTTATCATTCATGAAAAGTAATATGATTGAATATATGTGATGAGATAACAAGGCGATTGGCTTAATAAGCCAGCAAATATTTCTCTTAGTAATGCACGATGGTTTAATTATACTAACACTAATATATGCTAAATTTTCCCTTCACCCAAAAGTCGTGAAATTCTTGTAGTACTAATCTTACTGTCTCGTTTGGATCACTATTTAACCCTTTGGGGACTACATATTAATATTTATTTTTAAACTTTTGTTTCTTTTTATGCCATATTTATGCCTATAGCCTTAAGCCCCGTCCACACTTGCAGACTTGTCTGCGGAAACATTGTCGGCCGACTGTCTATCCGGTGTTTTCTCTTGTCTCCAGAGACGTCTTCAGCTAATCTGCCGACAGTCGGCCGACAGTCTATGTGTTTCTGGAGACAAAAGACAATGTTTTCTGTTTTCCAAACGAACGGAAAACACGCAGACTGTCGGCCAATTATCAAAATACTTATACTGTAAAGTGATATTTGGTACATTTTATACTTTTGTAAAGAACATATAATGTATAATTTTATTTTATCTTTAATAAGTGACTCATATATTCCTGTATTTTGATTTAATAAATTTGTAAATACAAATTTATATATAATAATATTGTGTAGCTTAATGGAAGCTTTGGAAAGCATTCAATGATATGAATTAAAATCACTCACTACATATTATTTAAAACGTTCAATAACCAAACGCGTTTCAACGACAAAATCGTCATTCTCAGTGATACATGAGCTACAACTAAAAACGTATAACTAGTTTAGCCTAGGACTAAGCTACATATTTATATCCCTCTACAAGAATGGTTGTGGTCTTAGCGTATAAACAACCAATAGCCACTGCATTTGTTATTCTTATTTCCGCTAAGATGCTTGAAACATTTGTCTACTTGCTTATCCGCCTTTCTTAGCTTTTTCTTTCTTTCGCTTGACGCGTTTCGGGTAGACCCCATCTTCAGAAGCTTTGTTTGCTACTCCTTAGGTCTACCCGAAACGCGTCAAGCGAAAGAAAGAAAAAGCTAAGAAAGGCGGATAAGCAAGTAAACAACCAATAGGATTATCGTAACAACAGAAAGTGAAATACCACAGTGAATAGGACAGAGAGGGAGGGTAATATTACAGTCATTAAACGTATGTGTGTGAGAATTAGTGTATTGTTATTATTATTTAATAATAAATCAGCCACATGATTTAGAAAGGTAAAGCAAGCACAAGCTAAAACCACGTCCTCTTCAGTCACCATGTCGTCAAACACTGGCTTTCTAGTGTGGACGCAAAACAAGACGGAGACCCGAATCACAAACCTGTGTCGGCCGATTGTTTGCATACACAGTCTGCAAGAGTGGAAGGCTTTAGATGACGATCGAGCCTCATCGAGAACGGTCACCGACTGCGCATATTTGTTTAAATGTATGTATTTTAAATGTGCTTTTGTTTGTGTTTTGTTCTTTACACAGTAATCAGACGGTGTAAAAGTATAGTACTCAATGCTGTGTAGGTTAATATTTGACTTAAACAGCCAATTTGCCAAATTTTAAAGGTTTTCCGTGGGAGGTCAACAATTTTCCCGGGCCCTCTTTTGCCGAGGGAAAGGAGGATACGTCTTAATCCTCATACATCCGGTCTAGTCCTCCCCTAAAAAATAGCATATGGGTGCCCTTGAGCTGATCCTCAAGAAATTTCATTTGTTGTCACAGATGAACGTCAGAGCTAATGTTACCTACAGACTATTAAGTACCATGTGCATTTGAGTTAATAAATATTGCTTTAAATAAAATGAAAAACATTGATATAAAAGTATAAAGCACTTCTATTTCTATAAATCACGGCAAAGATACAGGTTATTATAAATTTTGTTTAAATCAAGCCCATCAAAGTAACTATGACTACTGCTTCAGTTTGTGCCGCAGCCTAAAGGAACAAATTTGCCTACTACCAGAAATGGCTATACAAAGGGTTATAATGTTACTCAGAAGAAACAACAGCCATCAAATGAATGCTATGGAAGAAAGTTTATTCTTAATTGTTCAGATAATGTGATGGTATAGTCCAGCGTGAAAGTGTTAAAGTAGATTGGTTAATGATGTGCACACAGAACTAATGACGTTTCTTAATACAGTATTGGCCTACACAAAATAATATCTGTAACATCTTCACTGTGGTTATTGATCTACCTCCTTAAATTTTCTTTTTTTCTTGAACTTTCTCTTTCATTTTCCTTGGTTTTCTATCTAATTTCTCTAAGCTCCTGTGAAATAGTCCCAGTATGTTTTTTTCATTCGTGAGTTGATGCTGGAAGCGGTGATTTGTCTCCTGTCATTATCAGTGAATGCCCTGCGGTGTGAAATCTCAATTTGTCCGCCCCATACCCTTCACAGAGAACGCGTGGCGGGGGTAAGTGGGTGCTTAACCGCGAGGGGTGAGGGGTGAGTCTGTTTGTACACAGTGAAATCGGTGTAACCCGTTGTAGAGCAATGATTTGTACAACAAACGTATCATCGGGTCACACGGGAATTTGCCACTTACTGGGTCTATGGGGCGAAGAGTTGCTAGTTAAATGTAAATCATGACTCTGTATTAGGCCTCACATTCTGTTTTTAAAGTGTCAGATAACATTTGTCATAAATTTTAGTATACAAATGAACGAATTTGCGATAAAATAAAAACGCCTGTATAGCATAGTATAAGTGCAACTATATGTAATGAAATTCACAGAACAAACTAAATCAGACCTATCATTGACTAAAGACACCAAATCGCTTTACTAATGAAATAACAAACAATAAAATACAGATCTAATGTTCAAATGTTGGCCTATGCCTCATGTAAATTGTATTCTACGCAGATCTCCAGCTGGAATAAAAAACGTGTAACGTATTGGTCAAAAACAACCTGTAAAGTATAGTTGAACTGCTACTCCATAGGGAGAAGACGATTACCTCCGCTCGGTCTTACCCGATTTGGCTACAGTAGAAAACTACAGCTGCTTATATTAGTAAGGGCGTGTAATACCGCTCGAGTAAATGCATCGAACTCGGTGGGCGGAGTCGACTTTGAGCAGGCTGTCCTTATGCTATTTCGTTAATAAATCGCTCGAGTAAGATTAGAATATTGCGTGTAAACACTGAAGGGTCTGATGTAATGGCGACCATCTTGGATTTTTATCCCATAAGAGCAATGTTCAATTTCAAACCATTTATTTCGTTTATTTTGTATCATAAAATTGTTTGAAAGGGCTCATTTTAAGCACAGTCGCAATACGCGTCCGTTTTGCTTTTCACATTAAAATATTTTTTTCCATTTGTCATGTAATTGACATTTTTGAAGAACCAAGTTTGTACTTTTTTTCTTTACACAATAAAACAATTATAATTAAAAGTAAATCGCAAGCCGGATCCGCAATTTTATAAAGAATATTCATTTCTATTTTTCAGCACTCAATTACAAAAGGTGGATTTATAAAATGGTGTGAAATGAGGCAATGTTAAAGCACACTCAGCTGCAAGAAATTGCACTGTTTAGGTACGACTATGGAGAGAAGCGCTGGTATTTCCGGTTGCTTTCTCGTTTACTGGAGCAGTTCCTTAAGGACTTATGGCGATCTATTTTGATGATTTTAGCAATGTGCTAAAAAAATAGCAAATTTTGAAAAAACATCCAATATTTAATCTGTAGTCCCGACTTCCTGTTTTCAAGTAATTTAGGCTTACCATATCATATTTTTCATCCTGGTAAGAAATATTGATAATTTATTTTGTTTGTAAATTACAAATTATAGTTTAGATACCCACGAACAACTCCGCCAACTAAAATATGTTATCTTTAAAATTCAATGAAAAGTTTTTCGTAACACTGAGGGTAACAGTAAGCCTAGAACTGATATGATACGCCCTTAATGTACAACGTTTTACATTTAGGCACTCTGGATATAATTTATTTGTCTGTGTCTGTACTAGAATTCATAAAAATAAGCCCAAAGAGTTATAATAAATATGTGGGATCGAAAAGCCACAGGTAGCATGGAACAATTATTCCTATTGCTAATAGATAGCTAAACATTGCTAAAAAGCAATGAAAGGGTTTTAACATTGTGAATAACTAAGTGGGACTGTTGGTTTGGCACACCCTTAATTTACATATGTTGGCCTTAACTCATATTAACAAGGTATTTTGCACTTGAACAACCACCTAGAGTTAACAATGAGCTATCTAATTTAGAGAAATAGGCGCCCAGTTGGCGGTGTCAGCAGGAATGCAACTACTATACCCTTTTGCGGAAACAGACCCATAAAAACATTTCTCATTCCTTACCTTTCGGATTCTATTTTAAAAATGCTACTATGTAAAAATTGTTGTTGACTAAACTATTCCTGGGTAAATATAAATTACGTATAAATAGATAATATCGTAAAAGACCATTTTAAAAGAATAGTCAGAGACAGTGGTAGTGAAACAATGTCTTCCTGCAGGACAGTTCGCGATTAGTAGGTGGAATGAGTAGTAGAGCGTTCCGCCAACTGGGGTGTCTCTAACTCTACAATTAAATGTATAAACAAACGAAAGTATTCGCCTATTTAAGTAGGCCTACTCTAATCTAAAGGCATCATCTTTAATGCAGCCAACGAATTTATTTGAGCGCCTGGGTTTAATTTAAAAACATCACCGCCTCAACCTTACGCGCTGGTACACTCGTAAGATTTTTTCCTTCAATGTCGCACTCACGCTTATATTTTTTCTCGACAGGCTTTTTAGTGGTCTTACTGTAAACCATGTTCTAACCTATGTTAGAAACCTTACGTAAAATAATTTCTCGCGACAATAATTTCTATGTTACACCAATATTTTCAAAATAGTTAGCAGAGTTAAACCATTGTATTTGTATAACCTAATACAATAGAATAGAACTCCGATCCAATGCATTATTTCAATCCACTGGAAATTCGACGATAGTGGCGCGATCTATAGGGGAAACGACGAAAGCTGTGTGTAGCACTCATGCCTCGAATGATTTCTCCCTAGCGCTACCCCGCGGCGCGATCATGCAATATTTTCCCGACTACCTTTTTTTCGCCACACTGCCGTCGTATGCATGCATAATCTATTTTATTATTTATGATCTATGGTTAAACACAAAATGATATCTTGTAGATTTAAAGAGGTTATATTATTATTAGGCCTACATTCAGTACTTTCGTTGGCGTTACTCCTGAATATTCCTCCAATCTATGAGGTGAATTTGTTTCAAAAGGTAAATAAGCGAAAACGCATAGGAAGAACACATGGAAGTGTAAGATTAAGCTTTAAAACCTTTTATGTGGTTGTACTTCCAACAAGCAATTAGTATTCGAACTGACCAAGAGACGCTAGTTGCCTATACAGACGGATCCAAAATTCACTGTTGTAGAGAGTGTACATCCAAGAACTGGACCTGTGCAGATCGCATCCACTTGGTAGGTGTGCATTTGAGTACCAAAAGAGGCATACAGCAACAGACAAGAGGAAAATCTAAATCTGCTTTGGCAGTGATGTGAGCTCTGAAGTGATTTTACGGTTAATAGGTAAATGTAGAGACACTCTGAAAGAATTAACAACTGTTAAAACCATTTGATCTCGATTGTGGAATCCAGTGCAACGAAAAAGTGGAAGAATTGGCAAGAGAAAGCTCTTCCACCTCTGTTTGGTCTGTGAACGAGGTTTCGGAGCAAACAGGTAAATGTTCGATAAGGAAACGTTCCAAGAAGGAGCACGAGGTAAGTTGAAAGGGTCGAGAGGGAGGATTGTAGGCAGTCAAAGATCTTCCTGGGCAGAGTACCAGATGAATGACTTGAGAACATAGGTAGTGTATTCTAACAGGACATTGTGCACTAAATTTAGCTATTTCTGACTAGAGGAACTCACCCAATCGCTCCTGGATAAGGTCGCATAATAATATGAACATGGACCTTTCTGATCTAATGGTGTTTCAAAGGAGGACAGGGAACTAAAAATGGAAAGATAGTTCTTTGAATAAATTGGTGGATAGAAAGGGTCCTTATTGCCTAAGACTTAACTACGAGGACGCATTGAAAGAATGAAATCAAACATCTCCCCCTTCCCCAATGTTCAATCCTCAGAGTTGTAAATTTTAACAGCCATATTTACTGTTGTTTTTAATTTTTAAGTTTTAAAATATATTTTAATGTTGGCTATGCTAAGTAGCCGAATTTCACTAGTATTTCATCTTTCAGGCAAAGGCTATAAGTGACCATCGCATATGCGTTGTTGAAAATATAGTCTATATCAACGGTATTCTTTAGTGGGCTTTGATATATAGAAATGAAGCGTCGTCTAATAAAATATTTCAGGGAAGGAATTATATAACAATTAATTATTTTAATTAATTTAAGTGACTTTGCTTTCAAAGAAGCTTTTAAGTAGGCCTAACCATTATCTTAAATCACGAGTGGATGCAACAATAAGCCAAGACGTTGTTTAACCAGTCTTGTACTGTACAAACAAAAATCTTCAACAGTTTAGGTTTGGTAGAGGCAGAATTAATGATGTACCACAGCAACTAGAAAGCTACTGTCAATTTCCACTTACAACTAAAAGGCCTACGAAAACGTAACTTAAGTAGTACAATCTTTAAAAATGTCCACAGATTATAAAAATTGCGAATAAAGTTTACAGTTCGTAAGAGAGAGAAGGAGAAATCAAACAAAGAAAACAAATAGCTTTAATAAAAATGAAGTATGTGTCAACATCTCGCCAATAAACCAAGTTTAAATAGCGTTTCTGTCAAGTTTAGTGCTATTGTAGATACTGATATTAATTTGGTTTCGGTCTATTGTAAGGTTAGATAGATGACACAATTTTGACAAAATAGAAAAAATGTATTTATAGTCTAATTAATTTAGGTTTACATAAAATAATTCTCGTTTATATTTTCCTATCGTAATTGTCGTTTACTTGCAATGTATTCTACTTAACAATTTGGGAGCTGAATGTTCTTCGTTGCAACAATGCAACGGTATGGACTGACTTAGGAACGAACCCAGCTATTGCGTTGAATTTTTCCAATGTGTCATCCCTACGTACAAAGAAAATATGTTCAGGAAAAAAAATGGGTTCATTGTATTTGTATTACTTTCTCACTATAGCCTACTAGAGTATAGAGAATGTATAAAGATCGCAAAAAAATCGATATTGAGATTTTTGTGGAAATATCCGTTTTGGGACCCCCTGAATCCAAAAAAGTAGTTTAAAAAAATGTATGTCTGTCTGTATGTATGCCTGTATGTATACAAAGCTAGAGAGAAAACTAGTCATTCGAACATATTTGTACCGGATATGTCAATTAATAGGCCTGTATAGATGCACGAAAAAAGGTTATGAAAATTTTAAAAACAACCCATTGGCCAAAAAACCCTCCAAAAAATCAGTTATTATTTTTTATATAAAAAAAGGCTCTAACGGTTTTGATAAAATTTGACTTATTTGTGCCCCTAACATATGCAAAAAAAAACAGTGTCTTTCTAAAAATTCTCGTTTAGCTGATAATAATAACTGATTTTTGGGGGGTTTTTCGCCGAAAATGGGGTTGTTTTTCCAAATTTTTCAAAACATTTTTTCATGCATCTATACAGGCCTAATTGACGTGTTTGGTGCAAATTTATTCGAAATCGATCGAATAGTTTTCTCTCTAGCTAATAATAATAATAATATTTATTAGTTAATCTCCTACTTTAATAACCTCTCCTACCCCTCCTACAAAATTATGAAGTCACAGTGAATCTGTTTAACAATTTAAATATGTTTGTGAGAAAGTAGGCCTATGTGCCAGTTCCTGGTACCGTTTATTGTTGTTCTTAATCTTTAGCTTACTGTATGAAATCAGTTGATCACCCAAATAGTTTTTGCTCTGGTTTTAATAAACGTGTTTGTACGAATTTATTTCTACCTTCAAACTAGCAAAAAAATAAAACACTAGTTAAGAAATAATATCTAGAGAATTTTATCATTACCGGTACCGGTTCAGTATGACGAAATTACATATATATTATCTTTATTTGGCTTAATAAAAGTGTTACTGAACAAATATATTAAACCTCGGAACATTATTAGATTAAATATGTAGTTGCTAAACCCATTCCCTTTATTCCAAATCCTTTCCCCTTTCTGTCACAGGATCGATTTAAATCTGTTAGAACTGATTCAAACTAGGCCTACTTCAAAACGTCAACCCGAACAAGAGTCCGATAAGGAATAAAAAACCGATTTGGCGATTAAGCAAATATTTACCACCGACATGCGCCTATTATGTCCGCTCCAACTACAAACAATACGTTACCAGCGCAGTGTAGCGTGAAATTATAGTACTATTTAGTTCCGGTTCATTTGCTGTGGTTAGTTGGCGGCCCGGCTACCAGACAGCGTTGTTGAATCTTCCCACAAGTTAACCCTCGGTTTGTTTTGTGTTGTCATGTTGATGATTTGATTTATTGTGGATGGGTTTTGGATCCTAATTCGCGTGGAATTTTGTGATTTATGTTGGTTATGTCATCAGAGGAAAATTAGCACGAGAGTGGAAAACTTAACTAGCTGACAATTTGCATAAGTTTAGTTTAACCTTTGAGCGCTCGCGTCTTTTGCACACTCACACAAGAGCTCGAGTGACGGATAAATCATTGCTACTATTATATTTATTAATAAAACCTCATACATTGTACACAAACTTTTAAATACACACTTGTTTTGAACTCTTTTTATTGACCTATACATATATTTTACTTCCTCCATGTTAGGGAATTCCAAGATTTAGATTTTTTAATATTTACTTCTAACACGTATCCAATACTCCAAAAAATAATAGCCTACATGCCTGTCTAATTTTGTAGACTCACTAATAACACTAAATGTTAGTAGCTTTCTACGATTCAAATTTTGAGTTGTGCAATTAATTTAATGTTTGCTTTGCAAAGGCCTACTGATATGTAAACCTAATGTTTATTAACTTGTGTCGTGCTGTATTTTGTAATCATTAACATAAGTTAGTTATCGAGATTTTTGTATGTATGTTCATACCATAAATTACATAAAAAGTATAATACAGTATGTCTATAGAGTGCGGAGATATTTCTGGGTTAAAATAAATAAAAAATAGACATATTTCAAAAATCGGTTCTTTTACCATCCATAAGCTTAAATTTTTATTTGAAATACAAACAAAAGTATAAAAAATTACTATTGACATTTTTTATAAAATTGTGCGGTTTTTATGTTATTCTGTTTTAAAATGATTAAATAGTTACTATTCTGAAATGAATTTGGAGGAAGGTCTTCACATAGATTAGGAAAATTTTAACTTAATCGGTTAAGCCGTTTCCGTCTAAAGTCTAAACTAAATGTTGTAAAGCTGGTAAAAGAAGCGTTTCCGGATATAGGCGAGAGGCAACCACCCCTAAAATAGCAAGGTAGTGACCAGAGATTTAGTAAATTGCTAAAATGGGATGTTTTATGTTTTTGAGGATGCTGAATTCGAATATAAAGTTTATTTTAAGCTAAAAATGATGGAACATTGTCAAAAATGCAATCGTAACCTAAAATGCGGAAAATATTTTTTAATGGTTTTTGACATTTAACGTGATATAATTTCGGTCGATCTCAATTGATCCTTTTTAAATTTTTACAGAATAAACTTTATTGAAGAAAATGAGACCTGTCTCAAGTCTTTAAACAATTTTTTTTCTCACGGGCAAAGCTCGATTATATTTCTGATTGAAGTCAACTCATTAGTTAAAAAAGAAAAATCATGACCAGATACAATTTTGTAAAAATGAAACCCTTTCTGTCATTGTTGAAGACAAGAATAATATAATATATATTTTATATTACCATGGATACAGGACAAATATTAACAAAACAATGTAACATTTTCATTGGATGTATGAACATTATGAATGAAAGTTAGTCGCATTCTTTTCTTTCCTGCTCGCTCTCGCGGGGAAGAGAATGTTGATCATCCGATAACTGCACAAGTAGCGGATCATCCGATCTGTACCACGTAGCACGTTGCGTCATTTGGTAAGGTGGAGGAAACGAAGTCGTATCCGAACTGCGCTTTATTCTGAAAACGAGTACAGATGTAGATCTGAGTTGTCTGTTTTTGGATCTGTGGAGATCGAAGAGACGGCCTTAGTTCTGAATGTGCTTGACTTAATGAGGTCCAGAAATTCTAAAAGCCCTCAACTGTAGTCTTATTGGAATTATGAAAAACTTAATCAGAACAAATTGATATCAGCCAAAACTGCTTGTAAAATTACAGCTTGTTTTGTTCTTACATTATTTTATTTAGACTTACATTTGAGCGTCAATTTATTATTTCTATCTCTAATACTTGCAGTAATAATTTCAATAACATACAAAGTTACATAACACTAAAATATATTAAATATTCATTTTAAATTCACTTTAAGATACATACCTTTTCATAAAATAAAAAGCATTAATTTTCAGTACGGTACCCGTTTATTTTTAGAAAAATATTTTCTTGTTTGTTTTTAAAACATTTTAAACTAGTAGTCCTGTTAACAGAAGAATTATTCGCTAAAATATCTAAAATCTGCTCTTCATTGAATATTTTCATGAAAAAGGGTTTTAACTAATGAAATGGTTCTCAAAACATATGGTATATTTATTTATTTAATTTTAAAGAGATATCAAACTAGGATAGACTAAGGTATTCATCGTGTCAACCCAATAATGTACAAAATCAGTCAAATCAATTCGCTAATTATTTTTCGTCCGTTCATTCCAATCACAACGCAATTTTTCTGAATATGAATGTTTCTTTTCCTAAACCTCTTTAAAAAGGCCCACATAGTCCTCTTAGGCCTAAAATTTCAACATCAATAATATAATTACAAATGTCAATGTCAAAAAACTACAAGATTCGTTAAGACTCGATCTAGAGATATGAATAAAAATGCACAAATGATCACATAATAATCTATTATACAATTGATAAATTTATGATTTTGTTTCCCTTGGCCATCCTTGCAACTGCGTCAAAAAAGGACTCAAGAAATAAAATTGATTCCACTCCTCGTTTTAAATGACTTAAAGGTATGTTCATGTAAAATTTTAATAAAACCGACCAACGCGTTTTTTTACCGGAGATGCTGAGCTGGAAACAAATTCTACTAATTTATTTTCTCACAAGCATGTGAAAGTGAGTAGAATTTTTCAGTAGAATATATTCAACACCCTCAAGAGCAGACAAATGTTAAAAATATAGGGTTTAAACCCTAAAACATATAAAATAAATTTTGGAAATTTGGTCAACTCATTAGAGCCCCTATTGGTTGAAACACATATTATTATTAACTGACAATAATCTATCGACATTTTGCTATCTTTTTGTTTTTCATAGCCCGTTTCCGGTTCTTAGAACCTTCTACAACGTGCTCAAAAGAATACGAAGTCCCTTCGACGGTAAAGAACCATCTGAAAGATTCTACAATATTCTCGAACATTCTACAACACTCTGGAACATTCTCGAACATTCTACAACACTCTG
>JAGFPH010000176.1:604868-617142 GCA_018207615.1 Philaenus spumarius | reverse complement strand
ACACTCTGGAACATTCTCGAACATTCTACAACACTCTGGAACATTCTGGAACTGTTCTAGAACCATCTGAGAATATTTTGGAAGCTTCGTGAACATTCTGGCCAGTCTCGGTTCGGTACTCGATTCCCACTGCTTCATCAACTTCCCATAGAAACTCCATTGGTGCGATGTGCTAAGTAGAATTTTATAGTTTAGTTTAGTCCAGACATAACTAAAATGGCTGAACATTATCCTCTGTTTTATGAGTGTGTTTTCTATCTCTCAAAATATCTATGTGTCAGCGTCTGTTTTAGGTTGCCCCAAAGTTAGGTAGGTACATAAAAAATAAATACTTTATAGCTTGTGTAGTACATGTATAGTTTGAAAAGCTTTATTTAAGAAAAAAAATATATATATTTTTGGTAAAATTTAAATTTATTTAGCTTTGTACTGTGTTTGAGAGCCTTCGCCTTACTAGTCCTCACCACCATATTCTTAATATATATATACTAGCTGACCGGCTGACCCGTACGGCGTTGCCCGTGGTGGTTGGTATTTTCAGTCTTTTTAACGTAATTGTATTCTTTTTAAGTGTTCAGTCAGTGAGGGGTATTTGGCTTTTATATATATAGATCTTAAATAATAAAAGCACTATTGTCATAATAATAAAAGATCTGAAATTATGATTTTAGTATTTGATCCCCCCAAACCCCTCCTAAAATTTCGAAATTTTTCATTCCCTTTCTTAATGAGCACCTATGGCCTATGGCCATAGAGGAAGCAGGAAGCTACATACCAAATGTCATTCTAATCCGTTCGGTAGTTTTGAAGAAATCGTGATTCAATAACTTTGATCACCCCAAACCCCCCCTTAAATTTCAAATTTTTTAAAACCCTTTTTTAGTGATCACTTATGGCTCTAGAGGAAGCTACATACCAAATTTCATTTCAATCCGTTCGGTAGTTTTTGAGAAATCGTGACGAGTGAGTCAGTGAGTGATTGAGTGAGTGAGTGGTGTTTCGCTTTTTTATATATAGATTGTTTTACTTTAGTAAATAGAGTATGTAGGTGTTGATGCGTTGTGGTTAAACGTGTGCAATACCAGGATGAAACGGTCCATACAGTCCTCTTCCATATTTAGTAAATAGAGTATAGGTGTTGATGCGTTGTGATTAAACGTGTGCAATACCAGGATGAAACGGTCCATACAGTCCTCTTCCATATAACTTATATTTCATTAAATTTTGAAGATAATCTTTTGTAATTAGCAGCAAATCGTTCATGAACATCTAGGCCTAAATTAAATTTCGTACATAACAAAAATGGTAAATTGTCAATTTTTATTAAAGACTAGTGGATCCATCAATGTTTAGCTATTGCTTGATTTAATTTAAAGGGCAGTTATTCCATTTCATTACATTGACTTAAGTAATCGAATTGCAAAATTATTTTTATACCACTTATGAATATACTACAGTGGAATAATAATAAACTGACAGGCCTAAGTAAAGTTGCTAAGGTAATGAATGTAAACACCCGAAAGAACTTTCTATCAAACAATTTGTACGTGTTAAACAACGTCTACACTATAATTGAAATTACGCAGGCGAATGGATTATTGATATCACCGCATTTTCGCCACAGCCTACGACAATGTGTGTCAAACTCGATCAGGATGTAGTAACCACAGATGTACAGAATAAACAAATAAAGTATAAATTCAAACAAAACTTATCCAACTTTGAATGGCAGTGTGAGGTCACGCTTTGGTCACGTGGCCCAGCCTCGTCACGTGTCTTCGATTCGACGCGTGGCCGCTTGTAGCGCTGTTCTACAACAGAGGAAATAACATGTGCAAATACTGCACTGGACGAAACGATCAGAAGGAAATCTCTTGAAACAATTAGTGACGTTAAGTTTGGAAAGTTATAAAAGTGGCTTAACCGATCGAAAGGCTAATATTGTAATTGTTATTAATTTGAAATCTAAAATTGTTTATAATTTTCAATCCATTTCAATCCATTTTAAAGAAACTGAATTTTGATGTTTTTTTTAACTAGCAATACCATTTGGTACAGTACTATAAATAAAACGAATTTTACATTTTATTTTCTGCCAAATTTATATCGTATAGTGATAATGCAAGTAAACCGAAGGCCTGTAAACAGATTCGAAAGTACGCGAATGTGTTAGATGTTCCAACTAGAGATAACCAGTATTGACAAATAACCGTTGGAATTTGTTATCGAATCTTCTCAATACCAGTTATTAAGTTTAACAGTTACAGAAGAATTTCGATATTCCGAACCTCGATTATTCTGCTTCTGTATTATCCTAAGTGAATCCAATTCTTGCGGATTTACCGAAAAAGAAAACGAAAGACATGTTAAAACATGTGTAGATTTAAAACAGCAGTATGTATGATTTATAGTTGTTAACAGGAGTGTCCATCCCCCCCCCCCCCCCGAAGCCCATGACGCAAATTCCCCCAAACCTGCCTGTAGGTTTCCTCCCAAATATTTCACCCACTAAAAATCATCCAATCTCAATAAAACAAAAACCATTGGAAAGGAAATGTTTCAAACTTAAATTGTTTTTTTTTTAATTATATACATATGTAACCATCGTTTTAAAATTGTAGTTGTCTAAATAGGCGTTGGCCATTATAGTTTTGCATAGTAGTCAGCGTCTGGTTTGGTTTACTACGCATCAGTGAGGGTTTTGTGTTATTTGTTGTAATTTAATGAAATAAAGAGAAATACGTTTATAAAATAAGTTATTTCAAAATGTTCAAGTATACAGTACAATTCTATGATTTATACTCTACAATTTTTGCAATAAAATTTCATTTTTGGATAAAGCATAGACTATTATATTCCTATTTTATTTGTCAAAATAGGCCTGATCTTGCTAGCGGTCTTGTAGTAAGAACATAAAAAGGCGTTTTCTAACAAATTTGTTTGAAATATATATATATATATTTTTATACACTTCTATTTA
The DNA here is from genome assembly GCA_018207615.1 of Philaenus spumarius. NCBI lineage: Eukaryota > Metazoa > Arthropoda > Insecta > Hemiptera > Aphrophoridae > Philaenus > Philaenus spumarius. The sequence goes on along the minus strand of JAGFPH010000176.1, from coordinate 614,162 downwards.
GAACTAATTCACAAAACTTCTGTATACTTTGTAAAAAAATACAAAAAATATTTACTTCTTTTTATGTAAGTGTAAAGTTGGATTTTCCCTTACTGAACATTTTTTGTCCCTGAGCCAATAACTTTTACAATTTTACATCAATAAATTTGTCAGTTGCATATATAAATTCATGGGACTTTTTTCTACAAAAAAAAAAAAAAAAAAAAAAAAAGAAGAAAATTTTTTGGTTTTTTATTAAATAATTATTTTTAAAATTTTTTAAAAAAAAAATGTTTGAAAACTGCAAAAAATCCATTTTAATTAACAATGGCGATTCTAGGGTTAAATTGGCATATTTATCAATCGCGAACTATAACCCCAGAAAGAGAAAGATTTAAATAAAATAATTTGTACTTTGAAAAAAATAAAATAAATTATAGGCCTGTAATATATTGGGTATATTATAATTTAAATATTAGGTCTGTAAATATTGTTTTCATATTGTAAAATTAAAAGAGTTTTAAATAAGTACTTTAGATTTAGATTTAAATAAACTTTCAAACGATATGCGACACAATGATATTTGGGAATACAGTATTTCAAATGTTTGAGTTACCGCCATTTTGATTTTTTCAAAATTGATTTCGAGTGGATCAACCAAATATCGTTGTGTGGCATATCGTTCAAAAGCTTATTTAATTCTAAATTCAAAAAGAATAATAATTAATATTAAAAAAATAATAGTACAGCAAAATGGGGCAAAATCGGAAAACACGATTTCGTTGTTTTTTGGCCGCCATTTTTAATCGGTTAATGATATGGATGTGCAAATTTCCCCGTTGTTTTTCTCTTGAAAATCTACATCGAAATGATGTTTTACATGACCAGCTTTCCATTTAAAAAAACAAAGTTACATTCAAAATGGCGGATCCAAGATGGCGGATAATGTTTTTAAAATCTTAATACAATAGTATTTTTACGTAGAGTAGGTTCCTTAATCACATCTACCTTTAAATTTTCCTTATATACGAAATACTAAACCGTTCCGGGACTTTCCTAACACACTGTATTTTATTTAGCTTGACTAAACGAAATACGACAAGATAAAATGAAACATCTGAATACGTTTGAATACTATTAAATGTTTGATCTGGATAAAAATAAACGTGTAGCGTTTTGTGGAGGCAATACGAACACCAACTTTAGTGGTTTAAAAGTTTCAAAATCCTGTACAACTACAAAATTGACTGTCTAGAATTTTATAACTACGTTTCAAAAAACATGATGAAGAAGGCTGGATGCAGTGAAAAATGTCCCCTTCTCTATGAAAAATCAATCCCACCTACAAACACTCATAATATTTAAAGCTTATGCTAATTAAATTTTATTAAAAACTAGTGGATCCCCAGCAATGCTTTGCTATTGCTTGGTTTAATTTAAAGGGTAGTTAGTTATTCCATTTCATTACATTGATTTAAGTAATCGAATTGCAAAATGGTTTTTAATGCCACTTAAGAATATACTACACTAATTTAGATTTATAGTTTGTAAACCTTTTTAGATAATATAGTAAACCTTTTGCTTGCTTTTACCTAATCTAAAAAAACTGATAGTTGTGAAGAATTGCAAAAAACCTGATTCTAAATTAGCCTAATTGGTTTCAAATAAACGTGTTTTGGTTCATTGTAGGCCTAACTTAAAATTATGTTCAGTTTTTGATCCAAGTCAGCTATTTTATATATAATAAGTAACAACCAATGTTTGAATTAAATTAAAATATAGTAAGCATTGTTAGTTGATTTTTGTGTTTGTTTGCTTTAAGTTGGTCAATCTAACCTAAAAAAGCTGTTGGTTTTGAAGGATAATAAAATGATTATAAATGCTAAGTAAAGTTGCTATGGTAATGAATGTAAACAAACATGTGTTGCTAAGTTTTTTATACGAACAGCTATTTTTGTGCACTATGGTCTTGAGTCCATACAAAAGAAGCTGTTTAGTTTTTTAAAATTTGAAACTTTTTCGTGAAACTTTTCAAATTTTTCTTTATATAAAAACCTAGTTCGGACTATTACGAACATTTTAAAAGAAAAAATTGCCAAATTAGTCCAGCCGTTCTCAAGTGATGCCCTTACTAAGGAACAGCAATTTATTTTTATTATATAGATGTATAATATTTTAAAAACTAATAATTTGTAAATATCATTAATTAAACAGATGTTGTAAGGCATATTATGCCTACATTTTATGATTCTCGTTTTTATCAATAGGCTATAATCAGGCTAACAAAATGTATTAACAAAACATACATTTATTTCTATAAACACTCAAATATTTTATATTTTAAAAATTTGGGTACATCCTTTAGTGCCTGGCTGGTTGTGTCCCGGTTTTCTCCGGAAATGATTTGGTCACCCTATTTTTGAAGCATATGTCTCCATGTTCTGCGGTTGTGATAAGCAAGGCAACTACAGTAATGCCTTTTATCAGATTTTGCTATGTATAGAATTCTTTTTAAGAACGATATAATTTGATAAATCCAGTGGACCAGTGGTTTGTGCGAGCTATCAAATTTACGTATTTAGAAAAGACAACAATATTAGCTTCTTTATTGATATGGGAGGAAGCAAAGCCATTTAAATAATATTTTTTATTGAACGTAATATTTCTTAGTGATTTCTTTCTTCAGTAACAAAATTACTTCATATTACAGACTGCCTCCGTGGCGCAATTGGCTAGCGCGTTCGGCTGTTAACCGAAAGGTTGGTGGTTCGAGCCCACCCGGGGGCGTAAAATTTTTGATCTTGTAAATTGCATTGTGTACTGTTAACCTATTTTGAAATTTTAATTTTATTCATAAAACTATAATATGTTTGTTGTCATTTACTTGCATCTAATATTTCATTGCAAGTTTAGACAAAAACACTTCTTTCACAAAAACTCTGCCAGGATTGTTTTGAAAATCATTAATATTTATGTAAAACATCTTCCATGTGGTGTACAGCAAGGTACTGTAGTATTGTGCTTTGTTCAAATTATTCAACTTAAAGTAATTCAGGTAAAAATTATATTGTGCTTGCCGAAGAAACAAATTCATAGTTTAAATTCTATTCTAGTTTGGAGGTTAAAATTCATTAAAAAACAAATATTATACAATTCCATCGCAAAATAAAAAGGGTAGTTAGTAGATTTCAGCAGAAGGGTTTCTCTGTGGTAAGTTGTTCTGTTCAGTTTCGATAGTGGTCGATAGTGGTTTCGAGTTGGTCTAATCAAATACATTTTTAGCTAGTAAAAATGGAAATGGGTTATATGCTCGGTGGACACTTTCAAAATTGTGTGATTAGCAACATTAAGATTACTTAATTTTTTGCTTATTCCTCCATTTTTAAGTTATGCGATACTAGTTTGGGGCAATTCAAATAAGGTGAATTTAAATTTGTTTTTAAATTAAAAAAAGGTTGTGAAAACCATTTGATGTGATTTGCAGATGCTCATAAAAATAGGTTAAATTATCAGTTGTATTCTCACAGATCGAAATATTTGAATGTATGCTGGTTTAAATAGAGTATGAAATTTATGAATGCTCTACCTTAACAAATTCAATAAGAAAAGAACCCTAACAAGTATAAATTGGCTTTGAAATTGTACCTTGTGGATAGTGTTTTTTTACGCAGTGATTGATATTTATTTAAGTTCTTATTTTATTAACTTGTTTAAGATTGTTATTTAAATTTGTTAATACGTGTGAAAATTTCCTTGTAACTCAAAACAAAAAATACTTATTGAAAAGTTCAAATGAAACGGAAAAGACGCCTGTAAGTATCGTAATCAGGCTTCTACAGCAAATTCTGGAGTCATGGTGAACATATAACAGTATGATGCAGGGAGAGGCATACTGGGTTTGTAATTCGTTGAAGATGATAAAGGAAATGCTATTTCTGTAAACCAGAGTAATCTTATAGAGAGAAATTTTAAAAGAGATCTGAAGAGGTTTTGGAACAAACTTTCCATAGCCATTCCACTACCCCGATCTTTTTACACTGTGGGGGACGATGAAGGAAATCATTTTTCGAATTGAGCCACTGACTAACATTGCGGAGTTTCGTGAAATAATAACTAGATTCTATGGCAGCATGCAGAAACTCCTTTTTACCAACATGTTGGAAGATCTGTAACAATGCAATGTAGCCTAAAATAAAACTTAATGGATATCTTATATAGGACAAGTGTGTGTACAAAATAAAATATTACAATATAGTACAGTTTATTTTGACACGTTCTGTATTACAAATTATTCACACTAAACATAGTACATTGCTTCTGAATCATTGACCAATTTCCAGCAATTGAAACTCTAAACTTAATCTTGTCCATCATCAATTAAAATTGAATTATTTCCAGTGGTTATTATAGATGATCAACATAAAGAATTAAATACACGTTTCAACGTTATCGTGTCTGAAATACAAACAGTACACTAATTCATAGATCAGCAGATACCAAAATTTAAAATAATCTGAATAAACCTTTCATTCCAGCATCTTTGCTTTAAACTGTATGAGTTTAATCTTTACTTTATTGTAACAATAACTAATCCTATACTAGCAGACAACCAATCCAGTATTTTCATTTACATATTCCTTCTTTCAATTTCTCATTTAGAAAAATTGTTTTTACATCCATGTGAACCAAGTACACATCTCTTAAATGTGCTACAGCTAATAAAACCCGTGCAATAGGAATCTTTACTGTAGGTGGTAATGTTTCATATTAATCTATATACCTTCTTTTTTTAGAAAAACCTTACACCACACGAGCTTTATATTTACTATGTAGTCCTACATTTGGTTTATATTTTAACACTACTAATAACATTCATTCCTGATAGAAAATTAGTAATGTCTATGTATGATTGTAATAATAATGATTCTTCAATAATGATTGTAATTCTTCTTTTATAGCTTCTTTCCATAATCAACAGTCAGTAAATTTCTAATATCTTTTGGACCATGATCAAAATCACAAGTAACTCCTAAAGGGAGAGCTCTAATTTCTTAATCTACATTTGTTCATTGCCGCTGAGGGGATTTAGGGGGCCTGGGCAAATTTAATTCTTGTGGCCTCCTGACTCGAAGCTAATTGTTGGGGAGGGGGGGAAGGGAAACTTTTATTACACAATTTATAGTAAATACTAAAATATGGAAAATAATATAGTACTCGTAGGCAGTAGTAATACATAATAATATTAGAAACTAATTGCCTATATTGAAACTTAGAATGTTGAAGACAAACTACGTAGACTCTTTAAACAACAAAATTCAAACTCACTGACGTCGTCTGATCGACTGCGACTGCACTGATGAGCAGACAAAAAGCTGCAGTACTCCTAACTACGCTCCTTTAATACCACACAAAACAAATCTGTCCGGGTATCTTAAAAATCCTACTTTATAATCAAGTTATTGTGGGTTTCATACAAATATTTTTAAACTAATGAATTATTGAAAAAAGTAAATTGACTGTTTTCAGGTCTGAGTCATGGCATCATATCTGCTGCATACTCTGGAATTGCAAGACGGTAGTGCTTGGAAGGTAGCCAAGGTACTCCGTAGTGAGAAGCGTTCAAGTCGTCCTCTACGTGGGCAGCATGGCCTAGTCTATTCTGCCCTAGAAAAGGCCGAAACGTTTGCTGACACTATGGAGGATCAGTTCCAACCGAATCACGATGTTTGCGATGAGGATCATGCAGATATGATTGAAGAGTTCGTTGACGACTACTTTGCAGAGTCACCGGAGGCTGACGACGTCATCGAACCTTTCACTCTCAAGGAGGTGCGGGCCGCTGTCTCTGCGGTCAAGCTGAAGAAAGCCTCCTGGCTGGATCGGATTGGCGGCAGGGCCTTGCTTGCTGCGCCCCCTCAGTTAGTGGAGGTCTTACTAACTTAGTTTAATTCTGTCCTCAGGTTGCGCCACTTCCCATCCCAGTGGAAGACTGCAAAGATCATCCTCATTCCAAAGCCAGGAAAGGACCACCTTTTTCCGCAGAATTATAGCCCGATATCTCTGCTGCCGACCATCTCAAAAATATTCGAGCGTCTTTTTCTTTCAAGGTTGCAGCCTTATCTAGAGGACTACATCAGACCAGAGCAGTTCGGCTTCCGACGTGGTCACTCCACTACCCTTCAACTCGTTCGAGATATCAACCAGCTGGTTGATAATCACAATAAGTTCTTGTCCTCTGTTGCAGTGTTGCTAGATGTCAGCAAGGCGTTTGACAAGGTATGGCACGAAGGCCTTCTCTACAAGTTGAGCGAGTCTCCTGTACCGGTGGCTGCCGTGCACTTAATCCTCTCCTACCTCTCAGGCAGATCCTTCAAGACCTTCGTAGATGGTGAACTCTCCACTCTGCGGCCGATACTTGCTGGTGTTCCCCAAGGCAGTGTCCTGGGACCAGTACTGTATCTGGTTTATACTAACGACTTTCCAACTATTCCAGGTGTGACACTCTCGCTGTATGCTGATGATGCGTTTCAACACTGTAGTAATGTAAATCCAGCTTACGCAGCTTACCATGCAGAAACAAATGGACGCGCTGTCCCCGTGGCTGCAGAAATGGCGCATTAAGATAAATGCTGATAAATCTGATTCCATCTGTTTCAGGAAAAGGCGTAGAATGACACATGCCGTGGAACTTGACGGGGTGGCTATCTCTTGGAAGCCTACTGTCAAGTACCTCGGCATAACGCTGGACAGTTGACTCAACTTCAGGCGACACGTGCAGAACAAGGTCTCCGAAGGAAAGAAAATTCAGGGTTTCCTCTCACCCTTGTTGGCAAGGCGTAGCCCCTTGCCAGTAAAAGCTAAATTAACAATTTTTCTGTTAATAGTTCGTTCAGTGCTGATGTACGCGTCTACTGCTTGGTGGGCGCTTGCCAGCAAATCCATTAGGAAACAGCTGGAGACTCTTCAGACTACAGCTCTTCGCAGACTCACGCAGCAGCCATGGTACGTGAGGAACTCCACCATTCTAGGGTCAGCTGGTATCCCTACCCTAGAAGTTTTTGCTATAAGATGTGCCACTAAACTGTTTCAGGATGCACGCAACTCATGCTATCCTCATATAGCCGAGATCTGCAGGAGACTCGACATCCAGGAAGATGGTAGGCCTCGGCCTGCCGCTATCCTGGACGACCCGCCATAGGTTTCTTCACGCTGCGACTCCATCAAGATTAACACTAACCAGTTTGCCTTCTTTTCTATTAAGTGAGTTTCAGATTGATTTAGCAGTCATTAGGGAATAGCCCCTAGATGCTGCTGACGCTCCTTCCCAGTGATGCATGTGGAGTGTCTCTGTCCGTTACGCATGGTACATGAGTGTTGTATAGCATCTCAGGAGAGGTGAGCGGATACACTCTTGTGCCTGTGTTCGGAGCCAGAGTGACTTCCTTACTTGGGAGGAGGGCGGTCGTTTAGTGGGTATTGCCAGACTTATTCTGGATTGAGCCCCACAGTACCTTCTCTAACGAGAGGTCTGTCTAAATGCATTTTTCTGCCTAAAAAAAAAATCAACATATTTATTGTTTTCAATTTTTGAATTATTTTAAAATCTAGAGGCCCCCTGACGTTGGTGGCCCAGGGTAATGGAGCCCCTTTTGCCCCCCTCTCTCAGCGACCCTGTACATGTGCAAGACAGCAAGACAGTCTTAATCTTAAGTCATCCATTACCCAATGTTCTGTAGTCTAAATTTTCATTTTAATTTAATTTTTTTCAATAACATACGTCCAGCTAAAAGTCTATATTCCTAAATGAAAGTGATCAAATAGTAAATAGTTTTCAACTTCGAAGAACCTAGTTTAATGATTATTTATAAATATCACAGTAATTCTAAATATCTGTTTGATATTATTTAAAAACAAATGGCTTCTTAGATTGCCTAGACTGTAACAAAGCTAACAGAAAGATCATCTGAGCTTTGACTAATGTTTATGTCTAGGTCTTATAATTTACACAGTTTAGTATCACTAATATGTTCTAATCTTTTAGGCAGGAACTCAGATTCTTTTGAAATCACAAACTGTCCTGTAAAACTTAAAACTTTTTTTTAATAACCAAGTTTTTCAACTTCTTCATTTATTTTTATTTCCTATAAAATGTAGCCGGCTTATAACCTTTATTTACCAATTTACTTACAGACAGTAAATTTAATCAAAGATTTGGGAACAAATAATACATTTTCTAAGCAGAAGATATTATAGTCTTATCAAATAAAGGTAAGTAAAATAATTAATTGTCATCTTACTGAAAAAAATTACAAGTTCTGTGTTTAACCATAACATGAATATTAATTGTAGTTAAGGAAAACTCCAAAAGATGGTAGGTCTATATGCTTAGAGTTACAGTGACTAGATAGAGACAGTGTGGCCAAGTGTCGTCTTGTTTCCTATTGGCCGGCAGCCATGTTTTTCCTAAATTCTTATCCGTTTCTATTATATTTGTTAAATTTTTTGCACGAAAAAAACAGAATAGGTACACTTTTACTTTCTCACTATACTATAGTATAGAGAAAGTATAGTGATCGCAAAAAAATTCGATGTTGAGATTTTTGTGGAAATATCCGTTTTGGGACCCCTTGAGTCCAAAAAAGTGGTTTTTACAAAATGTCTGTCTGTATGTCTGTATGTATGTATGTCTGTATGTATGTCTGTATGTATACAAAGCTAGAGCGAAAACTATTCGATCGATTTCAAACAAATTTGCACCGGACATGTCAAATAGGCCTGTATAGATGCACGAAAAACGATTTTGAAAATTTTTGAAAAACAATCCCAATTTTCGCAAAAAAACCCAAAAAAACAGTTATTATTTTTTTTATAGAAAAACCGATCTAACGATTTTTATAAAATTTGGCTTAATTGTAGCCTTTAATGTACCCTACCATATGCAAAAACCAGCATCTTTCTAAAAATTCTCGTTTAGCTAATAATAATAATAATAACTGATTTTTGGGGTTTTTTCGTTATTATTATTATCTAGAGAGAAAACTATTCGATCGATTTCAAACAAATTTGCATCAGACATGTCAAGTAGGCCTGTATAGATGCACGAAAAAGGGTTTTGAAAATTTTTGTAAAACAACCCCCTTTTTGGCCAAAAAACCCTAAAAAATCAATTATTATTTTTTTATAAAATAACAATTTTGATAAAATTTTGCTTATTTGTAGCCTTTAATGTGCCCTATCATATACAAAAACCCGCATCTTTCTAAACATTCTCGTTTAGCTAATAATAATAATAATAACTGATTTTTGGGGTTTTTT
>JAGFPH010000176.1:587621-604768 GCA_018207615.1 Philaenus spumarius | reverse complement strand
CTCGTTTAGCTAATAATAATAATAATAACTGATTTTTGGGGTTTTTTTGGCCATAAAGCGGGTTGTTTTTCAAAATTTTTCAAAACCTTTTTACGTGCATCTATAAAGACCTAATTGACGTGTTTGGTGCAAATTTGTTCGAAATCGATCGAATAGTTTTCTCTCTAGATAATAATAATAATATTTATTAGTTAATCTCCAACTTTAATAAAAAAAAAAACTCTCCTACCCCACCCTACAAGTCACAGTGAATCTGTTTAGTAATTTAAATGTGTTTGTGAGAAAGTATGTGCCAGTTCCTGGTACCGTTTATTTAAGAAGAAACACAGTTTTTATTATTTAATTTCAATATAAGTATCAAACTGTAACAATTAAATCGCTTGTTCTTCCCTTTATAAAAAAAAAAAAACAAAGAGGTCATTTCTCTTATAATTACAAAGAGATACAAAACTAATCTTTACATTATAATTCTGAGCAGATGACATTATTTTTAGGAAAAATATGGCGGCCACTTTCATATGGCCACACTGTCTCTATCTAGTCACTGTACTTAGAGTTACAGTGACTTAGAGTTTTGTATAGTGTATAAATTGAAAGTACATGTAGGCTATAATACATTATTTTATGCAGTGTCACTGAGTAAATTAATTATAATATAACCAGCTGATCGTAGTGCAGTGTAAATATACGGGAGTAAATAATTGTAACACGCATAATTTATAAGGTGAGCAATACTGTTCCAAGTAGTAAAGTAATAATAAAGTGTTTACCGATCAAACCTTTTTAATAATAATTATTTAATGTATTTCTGACCAGAAAAACGTTATTTTTTACCTACCGGTAAGTATACAATAAAAAACGGAATATTAAATTGTTAAAAAATATTTCAAATCTTAGAAATCACAGTAGGCTAGCTGTGCAGCTTAACAAAAATGTGTTAAAATTTTTGCAATAATTGAGTATTCCTATAATTCTTATCATCATGTCATAGGTAACACCCGTCTTAACATTGTACGCCGATAGTACAAAAACATCGATCACGTTCCCATGTGTATTGCATTTTTTATTCAAAATTGACCACGGATGCAATTTAAATATAAGTGTATAGTCCACTTACAAAAATAATAGATATTTAATCTGTAATAATGTCTATTATCATTCAATAAAATGTTTTAAATGGTACGGTAATACAATTTAATATTATATTACAGTATTACCAAAACAAATCAATTAAGAATCTAACAAACTTGTGACAAGCAAACTTAAAACGTTTATAGTTTGTACCTAAAGTCATACTAATAGGCCTACTTATATAGATAATATTATAAACAAATTTTAAACAATTTTTGGGCTGCTTGTTAAAATACCTCGTATGAAAAAATACCGTCATTGAAAACAATCCCAGTTCTATTTGCAGCGTACAGTGGTGTTATTTATTGTTATTTTTATGTTGTAATAATGTTTCTGCTTACACACTTCCCCAGCAAGGGTTAATTTAACTAAATTAAAAGTGAAAAACACGAACCAAGTCCGGAATTCAAAAGCAGGACCTTTACCAATCCTTAGTGCTCTATCAAATGAGCCATCTTGATCACACCAGATTTGAAATTGATGGTCGCTGTTATCTCACTGGTTGAGTTCTAAAGCACTTAGGAGGAAGTTTGTGGTCTTAAATAAAGGAATTGATGTAAGCAACAACTTTTAAATTTAATGTCTATTAGAAATGTTGCTCAGTCTCCCGTTGTCTTTTCTTCCCCAAGGTCACGAACGAGGTTCTCAAGGACTCAAAATATAGCTGATGTCATAAACTACAATTTCCGAAAATTTTATAAAAAATGCAATTATGATGTTTTTGTATTCCAATTTTTCTGTTTGAAAACCACTGTTTTCCATTTAACCTCCCCCTCCCCTCCACCTAAACCCAGGGAGGGCGTGATTTTTTTACTACATTCGTATGCTAAAAAAGCCTTGGTATCAAATTTTAAGTTTCTAGTGTGATTTTGAATTTTTGCGTCTTGTTTTTTATGTTTTCCATAACACAAAATCTAAAGCCCTTAAAAGGTCATAATATGGGGTCTTAAATAAAAGGTATTTTCTTGAGCTACAACTCTCCTATTTAATCTTTGTTTACAAAGCCCACCGTTCTACCAAAAGCCCCCTTCCTGAGGGGAGAAATGGGTAGGCTTTTTTCTACAATGTCTATAATAAAAAAGAACCTGTGTGCAAAATATCACAGCTGGGTGTATTAATTCCAATGAAAATGTTATTTTACCTGTACTATTACCTGTTTGTGAGGCAACATGTAATAAGCCAGAATCAGAATAAAAACTTTTTCAACTACCATTTTAAATATTCGCATTTTACACAATGGGTTGCTAGGTTACATTTTACACATTGTGTCGTTACTGACTACGTTACAGTTTTTACTTTGTGTAGCTTTTGATTCTTTACATTTTAAATTTGTGTCTCTTTTGAGTACTTTACATTTGTAAATTGTTTCTCTACTGACTACCTTAAATTGTATACATTGTGTTGATTTGACTACCTTATAGGCTATTTGATACATTCTGCCTCTATTGACTACCTTACATTGTATACATCGTGTCGCTATTGATTATCTTACATTTTATACAATGTGTTGCTATTGACAACGTTACATTTTATACATCGTGTCGCAATTGACTACCTTACATTGTATACATTGTGCCTCTATTGACTACCTTACATTGTATACATTGTGCCTCTATTGACTACCTTACATTGTATACATCGAGTCGCTATTGACTACCTTACATTTTATACAATGTGTCGCTATTAACAACGTTACATTTTATACATCGTGTCGCTATTGACTACCTTACATTGTATACATTGTGTCTCTATTGACTACCTTACATTGTATACGTTGTGTTGCTTTTACTACCTTACATTTTATACAATGTGTCGCTATTGACAACGTTACATTTTATACATCGTGTCGTTATTGATTACGGTATATTTTATACATTGGTCGTGCCATCCAGAGTAAAGGACCGACAGTACAGAGTACTTAGTTTAGAACAAATTCCATTCGATAGATTTTAGTCATACAGTCCCTTGTTTTCGAAGAATGTATCTAAATTTGACTCGTCAGATAGATAGTTACAGAAACACAAACAACATAGTCCAAACCGGACCACCAGATAGACCAACCTATCGAGTGGAATGTTTCCGTGTCCTAAATACAACATTACCGATAATATGAAGATAAGGGGCAAATTGTTATCAATATTTCTGTACATTCTGCCCTACCTCCGTAATGACCTCTATACTCTGATTAGCCGATTAGTTTTAATATTATCAACAACAGAGTTATATCGTTCACATATTATTGGCAATTAATCTATGACGTCAAAATAAATAATTCATCTAAAAGTCAAAGTAATTTATACAGTTCTACTAGTAATAGCCCAGTCAAATGTTTCACAAAAAGTGCGTGAACTTACATTAAATGGAGTATTAATAATTTTTGGAGAGGTATTTCAGACCATTACTGGGACTATAAATCCAGATTTGAAACCCTAAGAAACCTGTGCTCGCTGAATGGCGGTCGAAAAACTGCGATTTTTTCTAACTTTTTTCGGTTTTTGTAAAATATCTCCTAAACTAAGCGATTTTGGTTGAACCCACTCGAAATCAATTTAAAAAAAAAAAATTAAAGTGCCTGTAACTCAAATTTTTAAATACTTCCAAATATCGTTGTGTGGCATATCGTTTGAAAGCTTATTTAATTATAAATCCAAAAAGAATAGTAATTAATATTTTAAAAAATAGTACAGGAAAATGGGGCAAAATCGGAAAACACGATTTCGTTGGTTTTTGGCAGCCATTTTTAATCGGTTAAAGATATGGATGCCAAACTTCACCGTTGGTTTTCTCTTGAAATTCTACAGAGAGAGGATTGTTTCAATTTTTAAACTTCGAAATATGTTTAAAAAAGTACTCCTTCAATGTGCAAATCACACTAAAAAGCATTCTTACGAATAATATACATTTAATTTTTCACTCCATTGGGGGTATTCCATACCCTCCAGTAAGGGGAACTACAGGGTGATAAATCCCCAGGGGCCCCCAATCTAGCCAGACCGAGCCTCCTTTGACTGTTCATATCTTAACTTCTTTTGATCTCTTTGTCATCCATATTTTGTTATGTTATGGTATTTGTAATAAACTGGAAAAATCTAATTAAATTTAAAAGTTGTAATAATTTGGAAAGTAAAAATACCTTTTAAAGTAATTTTAGGCTTAGTAATACAGAGTAATTGGGTAATTTGTTGCCATAATATAGTTACAGAACATAGTCTTTATAGTCTTTATACTATAAGGTTTTAGTTACAGGTCCATTTGGCTAGTAATTACATGTCTTTATAAGAGATTTAAGTCATACAAAATAAAATTGTATTGTTTCCTAAAGTTCGCGCAATCAAACTTTGTGCCAGAGAAAACAACAAAAAGGCCCACAAAGGTGCCAAAGATCTACATCTAAACACGAAGTAATATTAGAAAGCCTAAAACATAACCTCAAATTATTAAAAGAAGTACTGTATATACAAAATGTTAGCAGACGAAAACAGCTGACAAATATTTTTCTCTGATTGAATATTTGTGTTTTATTGAAAAGTATCTGAGCTCGAATATATAATCACACTAAATATATTTCTTGTAACTGTCCACTTCCAAACATATTTTTTTCAAATAAAAATTCAAAATTCATCATTACATTAATTGTGTAGGATAGCAAAGTTTAAAAAAACTGAAACTCAAAACAACACACAAAGATACCATAGTAGATTTACTCACAAAGACCTTCCATAAGATTAAACAATAAACATCATAAGTTCAAAGATTTGTGAAATTAAAAAATACAATATTTGAATTTGTACCTGTTAACAGAAAACCACTTAAAGTTGAGTACATATAAACACTTGACTTGACCCTGGAATATTCAATGATTTGAGTCAATATTCAAACATACGACTATGAGGTTATTTAATATTGTTTTAGTAAATATCTCAGAAGAGTAATTAGGAAACCACTGCTATTGTGTTTTCCCGCAGATATGACAACGTACGAAAGTGTCAAATATTGGTTTAGAATGTCAATAAATATGAAATACAAAGTTTGTTTTAAAAACAAAGGAAAATATCTTAACTTCGTACCTTTCCTATATCAGCTACTTTCATTTTTTATAGTTCAAGTCAAAATACAAGAATAGACAATTAAAATAAATGTTTGGAAAAACGTTAAATGTTGGTGCCAAATATTAACTTAAGTTCTCTATAATTTTAGAAACATAAAATTTTGAAGCTAAATACTATACAATTAAGAGATTAACGTTTACTATACTCATTAAGGTAAATTGAAGCTTTGTGTTTATTTCAATTCAATCTGTACAATTTCCTAGGAAGTTAATGTAGAATTTGTGTTATGTTCAGCTTTTAAATACTTTACTAATGGATATTTTCACGCTTTGCTTATGTCCTTTATAGTTTCCTTTGTCCTTGGTAAAACCTAACCGCCGTAACCGTAGTTACGGTGTAAACGTTCTATGCATCTTATTCTTAAAAGCTTTTTAACCACCTACAGTTAATTATTTAATTGATAACCTCGGTGAATCATTAAACAGAATTAATTACAGGAGTTAAACCGTTGAATAAGCAAAATGTTCTAATATGTGTCATTTTGAAGTAAAGTGATCCCTTTTTTAGGACGAATAAATTTTAAATGAATAAAATTACATATAACCACACATACAAAATATTCTACACAGACAAGTATTTCGTGCTGATTAATCTTACCTTGTAGATTTAACACATAGGCCTAGGTGCCTCTTAGTGTATAACATTCAAATACATTTACTGTATAGTTAGTTGTTTTTGAATATGCCTTACGTCATATTGAAGCAGAAATGTCAAACTTTACGCACGTAAAAGCATAGGTGGCTCTCGAACAATAAAAATCTCTAGCTCGGTATTTATTTCGAAAATTTGTATAATAATTTTTCCAAACTAACCTTACATTCAATTTAAACACTCATTCCTATTATTATTCCTTTTCCATTCCTATTTTATTCCTATTCCATTTATACTACTAATCCATTCATATTAATATTGCATGCTTACTCCTATTCCTACACTTAGGCTATTCCTATTAAATTTATTCCTATTCATATTCCATTCATATTATTATTCCAGTTCCATTCCATTCATATTATTATTCCATTTCCATTCCATTCCTATTTTTATTCCTATTCCATTTATTTTTCTAATCCATTCATATTCATATTCCATTCTTATTCCTATTCATATTCCATTCCTATTATTATTACTTTTCCATTCATTCCTATTTTTATTCCTACTCCATTCATATTCCTTATCCATTCATATTCATATTACATAGCCTACTTATTCCTATTCATACTCTTGTTCCTATTCAAATTCATATTCCTACAGCTATTCCTATTCATATTTCATTCTTATTATTCCTTGTCCATTAATTCCTATTTTTATTCCTTCTACCTTCATATTTCTAAAACATTTATATTCAAAATAGATTATTATTCCTATTCCTACAGTTATTCCTATTCATATTCAATTCCTATTATTATTCCTTTTCCATTTTACCCTATCTTATTCCTATTCCAATCCATTCCTAATCATTTTACATTCCATTCCATTCCTATTCCTATTCATTTAATTCCTACTCCATTCCCATTTATTTTTCCATTCTATTTCTTTTCCCATTCATTTCGATTTGTATTCCCATTCATATTTATAAAAATATTCCATTCTTTTTCAATTCCATTCCGTTTACTTCCATTCCTTCCGAATAAATCTTATTCAATTATTCATAGAAAAGGGAAAATATCATTATTCAAAACTATAGTATTCTTTTCTTTTCGCAGATGTTGTAGTTGTAGACAACTGAGGGACGGAATGGATAGACCACGAAAAGTCACCACCTAACAATATTGTACTGATTAGGCTTTGTTTTGTGTATGAGTGTGCGAGAGAGAAAGCACAATGTGTATTTTTGGTCGTGACTGTGTCGATGGGTCATTATGATTGTTAACATGTTCTACGTATTACGTCATAGACGGAGGAGGGTGAACGTGACCTGTATGACAACTAAACGTAGTAAGGTGAAGACATATTGTACTAGTGTATACTATTTGGTATTTCTACACAAATATTGATTACTGCTATACGTTGCATTTATCTATAAAGGCGTTACACCTGTTAGAATCTCGGTCTTCCAAATCAAGCCTATATCGTGCCCCTTATTATCAGAATACGGGTCAAGCATTGGTATCGCTAAAGCTCAGGCGGTGGTGATAAGAAGTCAGAAGTCAACGTGCGGAAAACCCAACTGGCTTCTTGTAAACGATCATTATTACAGTACTTGTTTGAATACAAAATGAAAATAAAAACCTAGGCCTTATTAATTGTATTTGTTTATTTTCGATCGATAATGAACTCGTCTAGGGTTTATTTCGAACCTAAAAGTTAACTGTTTAAATATTTACTATGTCCCACTTGAAATAACGAACCACGTATATATATGTTCAAAAACTTCAAATATACTTAACAGTTATTTTTTAGATAAAAGAATGAATTAATCTATTCCAAACCAAAGCTATCCTTTTCCGTCTTCCACAGTTTATTTCTTTTCTTAGAAACCAGCATAAAAACACTTCATTCATATATTTTTACTGATAGGATATTTGAAACAAGAAACTATATTTTGGGACATTTTACGACAGTTTAAAAACGTGACAATTTTATGTAGTTTTTCATTCCTAAAATGTATTCATTTATTTCTAAAACACTGAGCTTGTGAAGGATAAACCGAATAGTGTGAAATTAATCATTAACGAACTTAAAAGACCGGAAAAGAGGAAAATAACATTACTCGGACTAAAAGGTAACTAACAATATTCTTTGCTTACTACTGAGGGTGAGTATATTTTAGTTTCCAAGCAGACTACACCTTAACTTAAAAAAAAGTCAACGGAAAATCAATAAAAACTATAAATTGTTGTGATCGACAAAAATATTAAGTCTGTAGGAATGCTAGCACCGAAAGTAAAAAGTATACACATTACAAGATTGTTGGCTAGTTTTTATATTAAGGACCAAATTTAACAAAACAGACAACGCTATTTAACACAATATTTATAGTTCTTAAGGTTGTGCAAATGTTATTCAAACGAGTATTGTAACAAATTGTTCGTCTTTGTAATAATATAATCTTTATAAACAAAATATATTAATGGCAAAGCAAAGGATCGTTCCAATTAAGGGTTGAGAGAATGATTTTTGAAGTGAAAACTAATTTAGGCGCGTTAAGCACTTTTTTGCGTGATGAAAAACCATTGAACACGAGGGACTTCACCGTCATCAACAATTTTATTAAAAGCGAATGTATGTACTAGCATTGAAGAAACAACACTATAAGAAGCGAAACCCCATGTTATCAGAGGTAACACTTTTCAACAGTCGAAAATGCCTAGTTTGGATCGAGGACAACAGGTACCGCCAGCAGCATCGCCGCGCGGACTGTACCTTCTTTATTGGGACTGTACATTACGTGCCCGCCCCTAGTGTCAACTTCACAGAGACCAAATAGTTTTGTCGATGCGTAAACGTAAACAACTGCTATGCTCTCCATTGGTCCGATCACACTATTCTATTTATTTATTCTGGATTCACGTTTTTATTCATTAATTTTCATAAAAAGTATATTTTAGTATTTGTTTTTTATTGCGTTTGTAAATCATTTCGTTAATTTATAAAAGTTTTGTAAATCCTATTTTAAAGTGAGAAAACAATAACTGAAAGAGAAGAGCATCTCGTAGTATTTTGTTATAATTAATTATATTTTCAAATAATAATCTATAGGCCTATTATTAAATGATTTTTGTCGAAAACCTATTTTCAATCGCCCAACCTCTCCTAATGGACCGATTTTGAAGATTTAAAAAAAAAATGTGTTTATTTTTTATCTCTAGATATGTCATCAAGCAATGATTTTTTTTGGTAACATTCGAGGCTATAAAAATTCTAATTTTATACATTTTTTCTTTTTTTTTATTTATTTGAAAAAATAAAAAAGGACGAGGTTGGTTGATAGCTCAATCGAAAGAGCTAAAAATTTAGAACATTTACGCCGCTTACAGTACCCTTCTATATCTCTTATAGATTTCCTGTTATTTGAATTATTGTATAATTATAGTCATTATTGAATTATCAATGTTAATTGTGTAACGACCGTTATTCTAGGTTTGTGCTTCACGTGTACTAAATGCGTTTTTTAAGCGTTTGCTTTGTAATTATTGAATTATCGTTGGGGAAGTACATTATCGGCCTATTACGTCGGTATTTTTCTACCAATTTGTAAAAAAAGTGTAATTTTATTCGTTTTACACTGCAGAGTTACAGCAAAATATAAAAATCCAATAAATTGAGTTTATTTTAACAACTGACATTTTAAAATTACGCCATGTTATTTAAATGGGAGAAATTTGTGTAAGATCCATTAGTTTGGGCGTCACCAGTTAGGCTCATGACAAATGTACCAATTTGAAGCACAAACATTCTCAAAAATATAAAATTTATCATGTCCTCATTTTAAGTTTGTTAAAAAATACAAATTATAAAATCTTAAAAATTCCCCACGTTATTTATTTTTGTCTAGAAGCTCGCCCTTTGTTTGAGAGAACCTTTCAACGTACGCTCATAACATATATTTCAATTTGAAGCTTAAACCTTCTCATTGTGTCATTTTATTACTTTAAGTTGGGATTAATAATTCAAAAAGGAATTAAGGAATTCAAACCGTTGTGGTAAATTGTATAGTATTTTTGTATTTACAATTAACAGCTGATTTATTATTAGTAAAATGTCTAACTACGTGCTTTTAATAATCGGACAGCTGATCTAGTTATTATGTTATTTGCCTGTACATTTAAACACAAATGTAACATTTATAAAGTAATTAATTATTAAACCTTAAGTGTGACATTTTAAAAATTTCTGATATCAATAAAACGACAAATTACTAAATGTTTAAATGTAATTATCTATTGCGGTTACATTTTTAACGTGCGTACAAAACATAATGAAAAACTTGTTTAAGCTATTGTATACAACTGTATTTCAATTTTCAGCTGAAGCCTTCTCATTGTGCCATTTTACTACTTCAAGTAGGGATTAATAATTCAAAAAGGATTTAAGGAATTCAAACCGTTGTGATAAATTGTATAGTATTTTTGTATTTACAATTAACAGCCTCCCCTAGTTAATTACTAATAATAATCTATTGAATAGATACATAAATCTAATAATATTAGATTTTTTAATAAACGGGTTGAAAATATTGAATGATTTGATTTGGTTAATTATTTGTTTAACTGTTGTTCATTTAGCACCACCAGTGCATTTAGTGGTTTGTTAATAAGTGCAAGGACCATCGTCAGTTCATCTTGGAGCAATTTGTTAGGATGAAAATATTCTACAATATAAAATGGTTATCCCACTATCTAAGAGATAGAGCACTAATGGTAGGTCAAAAGCGAAGACAGAACTTCAAAGAAAATTTGAAACCAAACTCAAAACTAATGAAACTGAAAAGTGTATAATTTAATGTATTAAGAGATATTTAGTTCACAGTGTATGGGGCTGCTAAATGTGTAGTATAGATTGAAGAAAAACTGAACTCCTTTATCATTTAATAATTTGTATTGACCGACACGTGCTTTGAACATTTGTGCCATGACTGCGGTCCAAATAACAGTAAGTTATATATTTTTTAATATAATATAAAATATATCATTTTAAATTTCATAAATTATAAAGGGTGTTACGTTTTTTTTTCATCTATATTACAAAATGTAAGATAATTTTTTTTAAGGCTGAACTTTTAGGAAATCGCTCCTACCAACAGGTGTTTCGGACTCGTACAGTTGTTTTTATTTTAGTATCAAATTTTCGTAAACTTTTTGATTGAACTGCATAAAATATTTAATGTTAACGCTAACCAGAAATAATATATTTATTTATTTCAAACCTACACAAAAATACAAGTTTTTTTTTAACATTGAGGTCATGGAGGGTTTATAAAACAATTCCGTTTTTCCACTTCTTATTTTTAAGTCTTTTAATTTCTGTATCATCGGGTTTTATTGAGTTTGGATTAGTTTTAGTAGTAGCCTATATATATTAAGTTCCCTACAGTTATCTTGATCGTTTAACGCCAAATCCAAATTCCAATTTTTAAAGCAAAGGCTTTAGGGCCAGTTCCTTTTTGTGGAAACTGCAAATCCAGCCCCTAAGTGTGGAGTATTTTACCGGAGTATTTTTTAGTTTTAGTTTTAAAAAATTATCAAAATACATAGAATTTCATCTGTAGAATAATTCTTGTTTCATACAAAGCTAAAATTTGGAAAACCTGTTCTTTTAGCGTTCTTTCAAGTTCAAAGAGATCACCTGGTTTTAGAAGCGCATTTATATTAAATCATTAAATTTGAAGTTTGTAAATTGTGTATGCTTGGTTTCTTAAGAGCTTTGTAACATTATATTTGTGTGTATGTTGTTTTCCAATGTATGTATGTGTATATTCATGGTGATTATTTATTGTAACAAAATGTTAGGTTATACAGGATGTTCCATAACTATAGCCCCCTCTACGTTTTGTAAAATTGCAAATAGATTTTTGTAGATTTTCCTACGCGATTGAATGTTTTTTTTTTAGAGTTTTTTCTAAAAACATAAATATAGGATGTTAATCAGCACCGTTTTGTTTTTACGCGGCCTTATATAGCTAACTTGGTTTCCCCAAAATCGATCAAAACGTAAAATAACATAAAAGTAACTGGTCCAAAGCCACGTGGTGGACTTTAAATTGGGGGCATCTTCTCATCCGAGGCCGATGGGCGAGTTTTTACGTTGCGAGCGCAGCGAAGCTCATAACCCGTGCTACTTGTTTACATTACGGTAGCTCAATCCCTTACGCGAAGAATAAGTGCTCGTACACCTAGTTATGGAACACTCGGTATAATTATTTCGTAGTCTATGTGTACCATACTTTGCTTTATATTATTTTAGTTGTTGCTTACGTGATCGATTGTAAATAGTTTATATAAAGATTATTATTATTTATTTATTTCTGGTTTTTTCTCCCAGTTCAAAATATTGACCATAAAACTAAATCTTTTAGAGCTTTTTCGCCAAACTGTCATAAGTATTGCCTGGAAAACAATACTTTTTATAAGCTTTAAATATCCCAAAAGCAGTAATGAACAATCTAACACCTTATTTGAGAAAGGCTGAAATATATATGTTTGGTGTCAAAACAAAAACTGTTTTGCAATTTTACCTAAGTTTTTGTATATTTCATTAAATATTTTACCAATTTTAAGTCCGATTTTACGAAATAAAGTGTTTATTTGTTAATTACTGTTGCATGCATATTTTACATTTACCTTGTATGGGATATTTTTTCAACAAACAAACTTAGAAGACTTTACAATATTTTACAGTAATAGATTATCAAATCAAATTCAGGAAAAACACATGTTCAAATAATGTTAATTGGAGATTTAAGATAATTTTATACAGTATTTGACATAACATTTTTACGTTAAGTTACAAAAAAATCATTGTAAGTTACAAAAAAATCATTTACTACTTAAAATTGTTTTTAATTCATTAAAAAAATTATTAAATTTAAGCCACATTTTATAATTTGGTTATTAAAAACATTATCAATAATAAATCATTGTTCAACAGTACTGTATAATATAGTTGCAACGTGCGCCAAATATTGAAACATGTGCTTGCTCCCTCCAAAACGAAAACAAATTTATTCTCTTCGTTGGGGATGTTGAAAGGAGGTCAAAGCGTTTGTGCCAGACAGTGCAAGAGGCAGATATATTCGCGGTCTGGTGGTGCGGCGAAATTTAAACTCTGCCTATAATGTCAGTTTCGTCTCAAGGAGCAGCAAAAGACTGGTGGCGCTCCGAGTGACTTCGATCTGAACTACCACACAAGCGTCCGCTTAAAACCCATTAGGTTTCGCTTCTTATAGTATTGTTTCTTCAATGGTACTAGTAACATTTAATATAACAGCTGATTTCACCCATCATCTGTGAACCCAGTGTATATTATAGTTTGAGGTTATGTTTACAACTTCAATCGTTATAATTTTTTGTGAAGTTGATTTTATTAAATATGAGTTCTAGAACTAATGTATGTTATAATACATTATAATATTTGCTTTGAGGTTATAAACTGTATATAAATATAACCTTTCATCATCAAAATATTCGTTTATACAAACTTAAAGAAGAAATACCTATTCGTTTAACTTAATAATATAACATCTGATTTCAACCATAATCAGAAAATAAAATAATAGAAAATAAAGTTAACTATATGAAGCTAAAATGTTTTCACTCCTGACGGCAGTCCCACGACTGCCTGTTTATTTTTTAATAACTAGTTTTATGAAAGAATTAAGACAAATATTGTACAACTTTTCTAATATCAGCTGCAATACGGCCAGATGCAAACCAACATTGGCAATGAAAATTGCGAGAACTGAAAATTAAAATGTTTGATATGATTTAAAACTCAGTATGTTTAATTTTAACGTTACCTATAATGAAAAATGTTTATTGGTGTAAAATACATTTGTATGTGTTTGATAATATTCTCATATAAATAACTACACGATACAGTTAGAATTATATAAAACTTTACGTAAGTTATAAATGTTCGAAATTTGTTATCGTAGCAAAGCACAGGTACACTGCTAGTTCCTTAATAATCTATATAAAAATAAAGCTGAAATACCACTGACTGACTCACTCATCACAGTATCTCGAAAACTATACCTCCTAGGAATGTGAAATTTGGTACACATATTGCTCATAGGCCCTAGAGGCGCACTAAGAACGGATTTTAAAATATTTCGCGTTTAAGGGTTGAAACAACCCCTAAAACCCTAAATATTGCTATATATATAAAGCTGAAATACCACTGACTGACTCACTCATAACAGTATCTCGAAAACTATACCTCCCAGGAATGTGAAATTTGGTACACATATTGCTCATAGGCCTTAGAGGCGCACTAAGAAAGGATTTTATAATATGTCGCGTTTAAGAGTTGAAACAACCCCTAAAACCATAAATATTGTTTATTATATACCTCAAAAACCATATGGCCAAGGAACGTCGAATTTAGTACACATATTGCTCATGGACCCTTTAAGTGCACTAAAAAAGGATTTTTAAATATTTGGCCTGTAAGGGTTGAAGCAACCCCTAAAACAATAAATCTATATATATAAAGCTGAAATACCACTGACTGACTCACTCCTCACGGTATTTTGAAACTATACCTTCTAGGAATGTGAAATTTGGTACACTTATTGCTCATAGACCCTAAAGGCGCATTAAGAAAGGATTTTAAAATATTTCGATTTTAATTGTTGAAACAACCCCTAAAACCATAAATATTGTTTATTTTATACCCCAAAAACCATATAGCCTAGGAACGTCGAATTTGGCACACACATTGCTCATAGACCCTAGACGCACTAAGAAAGGAATTTTAAATATTTGACCTGTAAGGGTTGAAACAACCCCTAAAACAATAAATATTGTTTATTATATATCTCAAAACTCCTACCTTCTAAGAACGTGTAATTTGGACCACGTATTTGCCATAGAGGCCATAGAAGCACTAAGGAAGGATTTTTAAATATTTGGCCTGTAAGGGTTGAAGCAACCCCTAAAACAATAAATATTGTTTATTATATATCTCAAAACCCATATCTTCTAGGAACGTAAAATTTGGTATACACATATTTTCCATTGGGGTTAGATGTGCACTAAGAAAAGATTTTTAAATATTTGGCCTGTTAGGGTTGAAACAACCCCTAAAACAATAAATATTGTTTATTATATATCTCAAAACCCCTATCTTCTAGGAACGTAAAATTTGGTACACGTATTGCCATAGGGGTTAGAGGTGCACTATGGAAGGATTTTTAAATATTGGGCCTGTAAGGGTTGAAACAAAACCTAAAACAATAAATATTGTTTATTATATATCTCAAAACCCCTACCTTCTAGGAACTTGAAATTTGGTCCACGTTTTTGCCATAAGGGCAAGAGGTGCACTAAGAAAGGATTTTTAAATATTTGGCCTGTAAGGGTTGAAACAAACCCTAAAACAATAAATACTGTTTGTTATACATCTCAAAACCCCTAAAACCTAGGAACGTTACATTTGGTACACGTATTTGTCATATGCGCTAGAGGCGCACAGAAGACGCTGTTCACTATCCAGTGGAGTTTCACACTCTGAACCCCCCTGGAATACCCTCTCATATTCTTTCTCTGAAAGATGGTGCTCCTATAATGCTACTCCGCAACTTAAACGCTCCCAAACTCTGTAACGGTACCAGGCTGCAGGTGAAAACTCTGCATAAGCATGTTATTGAAGCGAGGCGTAGGTCAAGGAGAAACTGTCTTTATTCCCCGTATTCCTCTTATTCCGTCGGACTATCATTTTGAATTCAAACGTCTGCAGTTCCCTGTAAAGTTATGCTATGCCATGACTATGAACAAATCACAAGGGCAGAGTTTGAAAATGGCTGGCGTAGATCTGAGGAGTGACTGTTTCTCCCATGGCCAGTTATACGTAGCATGTTCCAGAGTAAGCTCATCTGACAGCCTGGTCCTCCTTCAGCCAGAAAATAAAACTAAAAATGTTGTTTACAAAGAGGTACTTAGCATTTAAGAAAAAAATAAACAACATCAACTTTGGTAGCCCTCACTTACCTGTTGTTAACAGGAGGTCTACAACTAGCTGTTAAAAAAAAAAGAAACAAATTTAGATTAAAAATTAAAAAACCATTTAACTTTTGCAAAAAGTCCACTTTACTTATTGAAATTAATTATTCTAAGAATGGAATTCTTTAGATTTATATAAGTAATTATCAATGATAAACTTAACTTAACTTAATAGACTAATTTAAGTAGACCATTTATTCTAAGAAGCGAATTCTTTAGATTTATAAGTAATTATCAATGCTAAACTTAAATTTTACTAATTTAAGTAGTCCATAATCCTAATGATATTAAACCGTAGCGAAGCACGGGTACTTTCAGCTAGTATAATGATATTTGAATGTTTAGTATTTCTTTTCATGCCCGAACGTCCTTTATTTATTCCTCAAAGGTAACGCAGTACAGGCTTGCCTAAAGGGTGTTTCTTGTTTTGTTTTATTTCACATTAAGGTTGATTGTTATCCGAAGCTCCTAAGATAAAGTTCTATTTTATGTAGTGTTGTAATTAAATCATATATGTGTAGGTCTATAATAATAGTTCAACTAGATTTTTTGTTTATTAGGTTATTTTGTATATTTAAGATACTTGTAACGTATTTGTAAGATACTGTAAATGTATAATTTGTTAAACATTGTGTACTAGGAAATGATTTTTCTTAAATTTGAATTTTATTGGATAGCTTAAAAAAATAGGGAACATTACATCACTTTGTAGCCTGTTCTACACTCTGGTGTCGAAGCAGTTTGCCCTGGACACAACAATGGCGTAACCTTACCGAGGCCCGTATTGCATGCAATTAAATTTTAAATGTAAAATGTCACCATCACAATAACTTAAGATTCATATCTTCAATCTTCAGCTGAGCTTAGTTGCAAATTTCTTAAGCTACGAGGCCAAAGGTGAAACATTGATGGCGAAACCTGTAGAATACGGCTTTGTGTATAGAAAGCTTGCTAAGTATCTTGCTGTGATAAGTTTAGCGAAGTCATATTTATGCGACTATATAGCGCTCTTTACTTTGTATAGTTTATAAGGTTGACAGACAGACAGGTAATGTTTTATTGACATCCGATGGCTTAAGAGTCTGAACTCTGATCTTTTAGAACAACACTACACAATACGATTATAAAGTTCCAACTCTC
The DNA here is from genome assembly GCA_018207615.1 of Philaenus spumarius. Taxonomy (NCBI): domain Eukaryota; kingdom Metazoa; phylum Arthropoda; class Insecta; order Hemiptera; family Aphrophoridae; genus Philaenus; species Philaenus spumarius. The sequence goes on along the minus strand of JAGFPH010000176.1, from coordinate 587,727 downwards.
CCTCTCCTCACAGGATTCAAATTGTATATCTGGTTCTATAACTAACAAAACTGTATGCGGTATTTAGCTGATTCTAGAACTAACAAAACTGTTTGCAGTATTTAGC
>JAGFPH010000176.1:561773-587611 GCA_018207615.1 Philaenus spumarius | reverse complement strand
TTTGCAGTATTTAGCTGATTCTAGAACTAACAAAACTGTTTGCAGTACTGTATTTAGCTGATTGTAGAACGAAACAAAACTGTCTGTGGTATCTAGCTGAGTCTAGAATTAAAAATTCTCTTTCGGGTAGGCCTAAAGCTGCAGTAGATTTCGTTCCAATTTACTCCCTAGGCTAACCATTAAACAAATTCACTTTCAAATATTTTTAAGGAAATGGTTTAATAATTTTATACACGTGATAAATATAAATATACGAGTAAGATAAACACCTGTTATCAAGGTCACCCACAGCCTTACAGAGTATAGCTTCGTTGCTTCCTGAAAACATAAATATGGACAATCAAGGATTCTATTAGATTTACATACTTTGAAGTTGCCATAAACATTGCTATTTTTGGTTGTCATTTTGAAATGACAATCAATTCTTTAGATTAATGAAGTAGAACCAGAACTGGTATAATTAATTATTTCAATATTTGCAAAATACACACTTACGAGGCACTCCACGCCTATATATTATAGATCGCATTTGTTGTTAGGCTAATAAAAACGGGGGAACAGAGGATAGTGGAAGAAAACCGAACGCCAGTAACTAGGATTGAACCTACGCAGCTGTGTTCCAAAACACCAATACATATTTGCGTTACAGGTTAAATGTGGCATTTGAAAAAAAATATTCCGACGAAAATTTTAATTTAGTTACAAATTTTTATTTTAAATATTTTCACGTCTAGAAATTGTTGCATTTTATTTTTAACTAAATGTTAAGACTGTGCATTTCTACTGCTGATATAGTATTGAGATTGCTAACGCATACAAAATATACTGCGTCTGCTGACATCTATACGTCGGAATGTACAGTAGGAAATATATGTGAAGGAGCGGCGAGCTATATGCGCAGAAGCAGGGAAAGCCAATGCGCATGCGCTAACAGCATGGAGGTAGCGTAGCGAGTCAGTCGATGATAGAGGTTAGTCGCGTTATCTAGTGCACTGCCTTTTCTAAAAACATTGTAGTGTTTTATTATTTCTGGACCATAATCAACTTAATGAAATTGTTATAAATATTGTATATTTTATTATTGTCATAAATATTGTATAAATTATTTATAAATATTGTACTTTTAAAAACATAGAAACATAGTCGTAAAAAACAGACTGGGTAGTAGTGTACTCAAACCCCACCTCACATAACATACCTCCTCCCTTCCACACTTACAACCCTACCTGCGCGGCCCGCATCTTCAAGTATATTTCCATCAGTAGTGAGCGTCCACACTGAAATAAGTTCGTTAAAAACCCCGACAGTGTTCGAATCGCGTGCGTTGAATGTGAAGGAAATGTTTGTTCACATTTAAATTTGTTCGTTGCCACAATAATTTTCTCCGAATACGAAGCACAACGCTGAGATAAATTTTGACATGTGTAAAAAAAAAAGCTGATGCTAAACTCTTTTTAATATTTTCTGATAAATTTGTGTAAATTCGCCTTTAGCTTACTAAATAGTGATGCAAATTACAAATTATAAAATTAGCTGTTAATGGAAATACGCAGCAGTTAGTTGTTAGACTAAACAGCTGATTAGTGCAAAGCACAGTACGACAGCAAATTATTAACCGATCTGCTACAAAACTAGTAAATATAATTTAATTGCTCAAATCGTGATCGAATAGAAACTTACGATTTCCTAGAAGTAAGTCACAAGTCTGATTAACAACAGTGACTTTATCGTGATCAACTTATCGTGTTGATAGGGTTCGGCGTGAATGAGTCGTAGTATGTTATTATTTATTTATTTATTGTATGTTCCTTAACAGACGTAAACCATTCATTGTTAGTGGTAATTGTTTTCTAATGGCCTAAGTACTTTCCAACGGAATTATAGGACTACTTATTTCGGGGCTCAGTTCAGGGAACTTTTTTTGATTCATTTTTCTAACATACATTAATCATTTTCATACATTCTAAAACGACAATAGTAAAATCTCAGAACATCTTTTAGAGGAAAAGATTGAAAATAGACCCAAAATACAAAGCCTAATTCAAGAGGACCAAATTGATAAAGTTTATAATTATATACAAATAAGTTCTTAAAGACAATATAAACTAATATGTTCCAAACATTCCGACATTTTGATTTTTAATTTAAAACTATCATCGTAACTTGGACTGATTTTCATGCAACGTTTTACAAATAACCAAAAACCATGATTTTATTTCTTACGCCAATCCTTCCCTCTCCCTGCTTGCCTTGCTTGGACAATTTTATTGAGATCAGAAAAATTTAGTTGATAATTTGTAGAGGCTTTTACTCAATGTATACTGTATTTAGCAAAGTTACACAAAATGTAAGTGTTTTTAAAACTATTTTGGTCTCAGATACGTTAACAATGCCGGATTATTCTGTAGACCTAAACTGTTACTTTATATTATACTAGGAGCTCCCCCCTGTTAGCTTCGCTCACCAACACCGGTGGTGACTCATGTCGAAGCCAATGCAAACAGATTATTGTATACTGATTTCACGAAAATGACTATTCAACTGTGATCTTCACATTGCTAATGTAACACAAAGATCGAAATAGACACGACTATCCCCAATAATTCGAATTGCAGCATGTGCTGTAGTTTCATCATTCATGTTGAAATAACAAATAATCAACATGTCAAAGAAATTTGGATATTACCACCTATAGGAAACAATATAATATGTAAAACCAGATGTTTGACTTATAATAAAGTACCTAGACATTTTTTTTTTTTTTTGCTTTTACCTAATCTAAATAACTCTTAGTTGTGAAGAATAATTATCTGATTCTAAATTTGCCAAATTGGTTACAAATAAGCATTTTTTGGTTGATAGTAGGCCTAACCTAAAATTATGTTCAGTTTTTGATGCAAATCAGCTGTTTTATTTATAATATGTAACAGCAGATGTTTGAATTGAATTATAATAGGCCTACAGTAAGCATTTTTTGCAGATTTGTGTTTGTGTAGAGTTATAAACTGATTCTAAATTTGCTAAGCTAAGTTGGTTATTATGGTAATGAATGTAAATAAAAATGTGTTACTAACGTTTTTATTCAAACAGCTGTTTTATCCGACTTTTCCCTAATTTCATTCTTTAAAATAAATATGTTCCAAAATCCTTTCTTAGTGTCTGTCTATGATCCCATAAGAATATACCTTTCAATTTTTGTATTTGTAACTAAGCAGTTTTCGCTCCACGTTGATTCTATGCCAGTCCATCATTCAGTGAGGACAAAGCCTCTTATATTAAATAGATGATATTGTTTGATTATTTTGAATAATCCTACTTCCACTTAAAACACAATATACATAGTTTGGTACACCGATACAAAAACTAAACATGACATCTAGGACGGTGGCTGCTAAGTAATGCTGTTCGGTGATATATTCAAACCTTGCAATGAAAAGTTACATAATCATAAATATTCTAAATGTTAGCTCGCTCACGTTGTACCAAAGTTCTATTATTTAACGTTCTAAACGACTCGTCGGTGTGTTGATATAAGTTTGGTGGACTCCGTTGCTTAATCTTATTCATGTATCGACAACATTTAAAAACACATATCTTCAACTTTCATGTCAGGGTTTTTATTTTATTAAATTCTGGGGCGGGACAATCCATCCCCATAGTCACACCGCTAGGTCCCTTTCAACCCACTAACTTATCCAGAAAACTCCCTTCCCACGATTTTTCCTCCGAATGTCTTAACATTTCCTTTCAAGTAAACATTTTTGTAGAGTATATTTTTGAAGTGAAAACTTTTATAGGCGCACCGCGTCCAACCAATTTTGCGAGCGGTGAATCGGATTTTATCGTCACGCTCTGCTATAATATACAGTGCACTTGTGTATATAGCAGAGTATATAGTTTACTTGGTAATACCTCTGAAATGGACATTGTACTTCTCATTACGTAAATTGTTTTAAAAGAGTTTACTTGGTAATACCTCTGAAATGGACATTGTGCTTCTCATTACGTAAATTGTTTTAAAAGAGTTTACTTGGTAATCCTCTGAAATTAGCATTATGCTTCCTCCTTTTGTAAGTTGTGTTAAAATAGTTTACTTGTTAACTTGCTTATACTAAACACTTCGATCAAATATCTATTATAAAATTTATTTTACAATAATATTAATTTTCATAGTATAATAAAACAACTTTTACATACAAAATCTATGATAATATTTGTTTTCATAAAATGTAAGAGGTTGGCATTGCCTTTTAAATTAAAAAAAAAGAGTGTAAAAAAGTACCTAGGCCTATAAATGGCGGAAATCCAAGTGTGATCCTGTCCAAAATATTAATATACCCAACTACAGCACCAGACAAGCTTGTGCGTATCGCACCACACAGCACACGTTAAATTTATATAGTAAACTTCCCTAACAAGTTAGTGCAAATTTCATGATTAAACTTCCTAAAAGAATTAAAAATTCAAAAAATACGTTGATTTAAAAAAAAAATAACCTTAGACATGTTCTAATGTCTGGATAGTTTTTACTTGGTGGATCAGTTTTTGCATTATGGTTCAAGTCCAGTTAAATACATGTGATCAATACTTTTAATATGTTCTCTTATTTTTATCCTTAGTGCGCCTATTTATTAAGTGTATATGTTTATTGATTTTTTAAAATTTATTTATATAATTTATTGTATTTTTTTAAATTTTTAGTACAGCAGTTTTTTATTTTTATTATTTTATTGTGCGATTTTGCGAGTAGGCTATAATGATGAGTAGGCCAATAATGATTATACATTATATGACTTATTTTACACAAATTCTGTACCTATGGCAAAAAGAACTATAGCCTGAATGTTGAATAAATAAATAAATAAAATAAATGTTAGGTCCTTGGTTTATTAGTTTTAATAGATTACAGACTGTTCAATTTAAAAAAATCCAAACTTGTCACTATCCAATCTAGAATATCATGCCCTTTTCTCATTGTTCTTAGCCAAATAAATAAAATAATTTATGCAGGAAAAGCTAAAAATAAATAATAAAAGCAACACATATTCAAACATAGGAGGTTCAGTCTTTAAATGCTTTATTTATCACAGCATTGTTATCTATTTACATAATCTACAAGGCTTAGAAAGTCCGTCGTAGTTGTAAATTACCAAACAAACTGTTGGAGTAGGTTATAGTGTTAAACAAGAATTTACATTTAGTCCTAAACATGACCAATTACACGATGTTCGCTAACAAGGAAGTTGACGTTTTCCGCAAGTTTCAACAGGGTTGTTGTGGGAAGCAGAGGTTAACACAAGGCACTCATAAAATTCTTAATCAAGCTGATATTTGTATAACCATTAGAAACAATCATATAGACAAAGTTCAAGTGACGGCTACAATAATATTATTAAAAGTGTTATAACTTGTTAACAATTTAAATGTCAGTTTGAAATTTTCGAAGGGATGAACATAATTTACAAAAGTGTATTTTATTCATTGTTGATAGCCTTAGAACACATATATTTTATATATACTATTTATTTTTTGTAGTCTCTATTTTTACAATACCTTTTATGTGGCTACATGTTTCACCGCCACCGGCAGCATCATCAGGCCAGCTATCTATGTACACTCAAACACTCATTTATTCACAACACTTAACACTTAATTTTACATATATTTTCGTACATTGGTCGTACATACACATCAAATAAATAAAATATGTTGAAACAATAATAACTTAACTGTACACTCATTTCAGTGTGTCACTTCTTACAAGACTGATTTGAAAAGGTAAAGGTGCAGTTCTGTTCAATTCTTATCAAAGGTACCTCTCAAGTGAAAAGTTAATTTATTATTGCTTTGACATATTTTATTTATTTGACGTGTACTACCAATGTACGAAAATACATGTAAAATTAAGTGATAAGTCTTGTGTATAAATGAGTGTTTGAGTGGACATAGATAGCTGGCCTGGTGATGCTGCCAGTGGCAGTGAAACATGTAGCCACATAAATAAGGTAAAGTAAAAATAGAGACTACAGTTGACAGCAAGTAAATAATATATATAGTGTATTTTTAATTATGGTTATGAAATTTTTAATATCTTGAAGTTTTACATTTAATTTTTCTAAGGATGTCAAAGAAGGATTGAATTTGTATTACTAATTATATCCCTGAAGTCTTGAAACTTCATGCCTCACATTTTGGATAAATTAGAACAGGTCTTTGCCAAGTTATTTCAACTAACCACTTTCGGCTTAACATCGAAGTGAAGGCATTGTTGAAAGTATATATTTATACGTACCATCAATATAATAAACAAATCAGTTTCCTAGTTATCTAAAAGAATATAATTTGAAAATTAACATTTTTTAAAGTGTACCTCAAATAACTAGTAAACAGTAAATGGCTCGGTCTACAAGAGTAAGAGATTTCAAAGTATTTTACCTCCAAAAGCATTAAACAAATTTAATTTCCCCTAGCTCTAAAGGTTGCACTTATCAAAAAAAAGTTACATACGTAAATGTTGGTCACATTTACAGAAATAATGAACGGGCTCGAAGAGAACTTAATATTTGTTCTGAGATCTCATTGAGAGATAGTAAGCGTTAGTAATCTCAAAAATAATTTCATACAAAACCTTATACGGGTTTAATACTTTGCTGTTAAGAGATATAAATGTGTGTGTCCTACAACCTCTTGTTTTTCAACCACATAGCTAATAATGAATGGTGTTATAACACAAATTTCAGACTAAAAGCTCCGATATTATTTAGATCATTACAACCATTTTGAACAGGCTATATATTGTGTCTTCTAAAGGGGCCGTCACACTGGCAAAAATTTCGCAAAATATTGAATGGTCGTGGACCCCTCACACTACACAAAAATATTGCGCGATATTTCGTCAGTCCCTCACACTGCCATCTCATGCTACAAAATATTGACGGGTCCGCAAAAATGTTTTAGAAACTTTTAGAAAACTTTTGAACTTCCCACAAAATATTGAATATTCCTTTTTTGAGCAATATTTCTCCTCACACTTTCAATATATTTGTACAAAAACGACATCTTCAAAATGTTGTGTTATTTTTGCCAGTGTAAGGGAACTCAAGGAAGTAGTTCATTTTGTGTTCTGCCACCTCATATTTTCTACTTTGCTGACTGTTTTTTGATGACGCCTTGCATTAAGGTTGGTCGTACCAAAAGTTGTTTTGGAAAATTATTATAGATAATATTTAGAAGATAACTACAAACCAATTTGGATTTTGTGCCTACTAATAGAGTTATGAATTGTTTATACATACCAAAATTATAATGTTTATATTTTCAACGCAATTGATTACAACTTTCAAATGCGAGCATTAGTAAAAAATATTTTTGGCTCATCCTAGAGCCATAAGTGTATTTCGAAGTTTCTATTTACTCAGTTTTCTTAAGTAACACTCTTGCATTAAAAGTTCCAGTTTCCAAAACAAGTTTCAGACAAAAGATTTTGGTAATATTTAAAAGATTTACATGAATTTAAAACAGTGTCCACTAAGGGAGTAATACATTTTGTATAGAGCCACAATATTTTTGTCAACCCATGCGGTAAAAGTTCAAATGTTTCATACACAAGTTTAGATAATATTTATAAAGCTTAAAATAACTTTACACGTATTTGATACCATGCCTAATAAGGGAGTTTTAAATTGTTTAACCTTCCACCCCTTATCAAAAACACCTTTAACAAATATTTAAGTACTAGTTTAAGAGGTCCAATAACTTTATACTGATGAAAAATTTATATTAAAGGAGTTATAGTGGTTTTAAGTTTAAAAAAATATAATTTCCCTTTTTTCGTTCAGTAACAAACTTGAACTAGATTTCCATCACTATATTTTATTCAGTTAAAGTTTTCATAAAAAAGTTATATATACAGGATATAACAAAACTCTTTACCCAAACTTCAGGATATTGTTCTTTGGACCAAATTAAGAAAAACAGTTCATATAGGCCCAAAAACGTTTAGTTTTCTCTCATTCAAAACAATCGGATGAAGGATAATAGTTAAGTTATGTGTAATAATTGGTTTGTTCAACCCGGCATCCTACACCAACACAGTAAGCACAGCAATATTGTATGTGCATTTGTTGTCATTATCTTTAACTTAGCTGTTATCTTTCAGCCGATTGTTTTGAAAGTTACACCATTAAATAGGGAATCAAAAGGGCTACAAAAAAGGTATCTTGACATTTTTTGTTAAAATGTACGGTTGAAATTTTCAAACCGCCGCCATTTTGAAACGTATGATTGGATTTAATAGCTCATTTTTCTTGAGATATATTATTTTTAGGTTAAAATTCATGCCAAGTTTAAACTCAATCTGTCAAACCGTTCTCTAGACATGAATAATTTTGTACAAAAACCAAAATGGCGGATATCTGGAAAACTAAGCGTTTTCGGGCCTATGTTTATATGAACTTTCTTATTTTGGCCCAAGGAACAATATCCTGAAGTTTGGGTAAAGAGTTTTGTTACACCCTGTATACTGTAATATATTTCCACTTTTTAGTTAACTATGGTATTGGAGCATAGGGACCATGAAACGAAAAACTATGAAAAATGCTTTCCGAAACCTTCACCATGGCAACGATTGCTTTCTTCGAAATATACCTAACAAACATTAACTGCAACCAATCTGTACAACATCTTGGTTCTTATATTTACAGACATCTATTACTGGTTTCAACCATCGAGAAATTACATTTTTATTTCATTGATGGATTCAACTAGATTGGTTTAATCGAATTGAACAAACATTATGATCAACTTTTAATTCTTTCAACCGTCAACTTGGTTGCTCTATTTGGTTCATATTCAGTAAATTTGCGTTGAATACGGTTTTTATCAAACGCATTTATATATCATTATATTTACACGAGTTACAAATCCAGCTCGGCCCAAGGATTGTAGTCTTAGGCATCTTACATGGGTTGTCATTTAAAATAAAATAACATATTCACTCTAAATTTGTGAAATGTAAAAACAATTTACAACTCCGAATTTTTACTTCACTATGGAATTATTTTCGTTATTAAAGAGTTTAGATGTTCATTAGTAGTTTTCGAGAGCAGGAAAAAGTTTCAGGTTTGCAGAAAGTTACACTAATTTTGCATAAACACATATTTATCATTACTTTCCTTAAATTTGTTTAATTTACATAAATATTTAGCTTGATCAGTAATGTTATATCTGAATTGCAAGAAATATTATTTTGCAGTTTATAATAAACGGCTTATGCTGATGTAGACTGTTATACAATACGCTGATTTAAATTCAGCAGTCGCTTATGATTGGTTTTGTCTTGTACGCAGGAAACCGCCATTTTGATTATGGATGGAACACTTTACAGACATTGAACTTTGAACCTATATTGGTGTCTCAGTAAGATTGTTATGAGATCAAAAAAATAATTCGGCCACGCAGCTGAACCGCTGACGTGAGTTGAGCAAATTTCCAAATTTGAGTTTATAGGTATATGTAAGGGTTTCAACCAAAAATTTGGGAAATAGGTCTATTCACGAGGGTGCTGAATAGCTGCAAAATGTTTCGCATGCCATTCCGCATATTGGAAGTATCTTCAATACACAAAGTATTGTGTGCTTCGCAAGCCAACCCCCGGTTTGGGAGTATCTTAAACACACAAAGCATTGCGTGCTTCGCACGCCAACCCTTTATCGGGAGTATCTTCAATACACAAAGCATTACTTGCTTCGCACGCAAACCCCGCGATGGAATCCACCACAAGGCTTTGAACCGAGTACTTCTATGGTATTCTACGTTTTGATCGATTTTGGGGGAACCAAGCAAGCTATAAGGTAGCGTAAAAAACAAAATGTGCAGAATAACATCCTACATTTATATTTGTAGAAAAAAACAAAGACAAATTCATTCTCGTAGGAAAATCTAAAAAAAGCTACTTCCGGCCAAAAAAACGAGCTTCTGACTGTCGGATTTTTTGGCTAACGAACTTGTCCGAGCGACATAGACAACCAACATGTGTACCATATGTGTACCAAATTTGAACCAAATCGGACTTAAAATGCGGCCGCTAGAGTGCGAACACATATATATATGATTTTTAATTACACCCCAAAACGTGTTCTGGGGACCATGATCGGTGCTCATTTGTTACTCCCGACCTTGGGTCTTAACATAAGGGCCACTGCAATAGCTCCTTTTTCCTAAGGAAATTCGCTAATAATACTTATTCAATGATTCAATAGGCCTCTACAATTATTGTTTTGTGTGTATTCCAGTGTCGTAGAAACTCGGTAACGACCTAATATAGTCATACAATAAATATAGCAAGTCTGTACGTGTATGTGGTTGGGTACATGATCCAAATTGTACGAGTGCTCGCTAGCCCGTCCATGGATCGGGACCAAATTTGGCGGTGATTAATTATCTAACGCAGGAAAAATTGCTTCGATTACTGAAATTAAAGGGTTAAAATGAGGCCGCTACGCTAAAACAATGCAGTTTAATTCCCATGAGAATAAAGAGCTGAAATTGTGCACAATTGTGTCTTACGTGACACATTTAAAATTAAAGTCATCACAATTTATAATAATTTATGTTAAAGGTATGAAAACAAGGTTACCAACCTATATATATTCATTATTTTACTTCCGTTGAGCTGAAATTTGGTACGTTTTGCAACCCATTGGATTTTGGGCACTACCGTCTAAGGGGTTAAACTGGGGCCCATACGATACATATAAATTCCTCATAACTTCTAAGAAGTTAGAGAGCTGAAATTTGATTTAGCCTACTGATTAATTATCACAAAAAGGAGTTAAGGACGTGAAAAATATGTTGATTATTTACAATTGATGTTTTAAAATGGGGTAACTACCCTAACATAATATACCTTTAATACATAAGAGAATAGAGAACTGAAATTTTGCTCAATTGTTTCTTATGTGATACAAAATTAGGAGTCTCGCATTTTTAATAAGTTTTGTTAAAGGAATGAAAACGGTGATACCAACCCTCCCCCCAAACAATAAATGTTCATTATTTTACTTCCCTAGAAGATTATTACATTTGTTTCACAACCTCTCGAATTTCGATCATTACCATCTAAGAGGTTATAATGGGATAACTACCCTCCCGTACAGTAAATAAAAGTTCTACTAAATTCCTACAAGCTAGGAACTAAAATTTGTAGGTATTTATTCTTAGGTGATATACTTAGGTATACAAGAACACCATTTGTATTTCGAATACTTGAGTCTGAGGTGTGACATAGGATAATACTTCCTTTAAAAGGAAATACTAATTCGTACACATTTATGAAAATAGATACCTAAAACTTGGCAAATATTACTCCTAATTTGTATATAGGAAAGACAATGCGTGATTTTTAGCGTAGTTGATCATGTATGTAAGACTAAATGGGAAACAAAATAGATTTGTACGAAACTCATTATGAGTTTTTCGGTCATTAAACTATCAATGTTTAACTGGTTTTCCTTTCATTCATTCATTAATATCTGCGAGCTAAGCCATGGGTACCCTTACTGGTTATTAATAAATGGAAGAAGTTCGTGTTCCACTCGCGTGTCAATTTTTTCGCCTTCTAAGTACAAACAAAACAGGGGATTATTTTGTTTATACTTTTATTTAGGCTAACCAAGTCAGTGATCAAACTGAAACCATTATTTCTTGGTAATTGACTGTAACACATACGTTCGGCATAAACTTAAATTGTCTTACTTTTATGGAAAGTGGATTATATACAGGGTGATATTTTAATGCTAGGAGACAATTCAAGGGTTGGTCATATGTGTCAAAATAAAAAAACAACTACCTATAAACATTTTAATACAAAGCTAGTAAGCCCCCGTGAACAATCACAGGCAGATTAATTAACTAGGATTATAAAGCTGTAGGCCTATTTTTTTAAATGTTGTATTTAACCTGTATACGTTATTATATATAATTGCTTTTTATTTCATATTGGTAGATCAAATGATTTAGAAGTTATTAATATTATAGTGCAGAAATTAATAATAGAATATTATGTTTATAGCCTATGTTATACGAAGATGTACGAATGTTTCCGAAGTTAAATGAAACATTGATAATTTTATCTTCTTTAAATTTGTATATTGATGAAAGGTTGTATTTATATACAGTTTATAACCTTAAAGCAAATCTTATAAAGTATTGCAGAATACATTAGTTCTATAGCTCATATTAAAAAAATCTACTTCACAATAAATTATAATGATTGAAGTAGTAAACATAACCCCAAAGTATAATCTGCACTGGGTTTTGTTTAAGTATTACAGAAGATTGGTGAAATGAGCTGTTATATTATATAATATGTTACTTACGTACGTACGTATGTATGTACGTATGGACGTAAACTCGCTTTTATAGGAGTTGATAAATCAAGAACAGTATTTTTTTTTGAAAAAAAAACTATAAGAGTAAATGTCTGTAGCCAGTTCAGTTTTCTATCTACTGTCAAAACTGTCGAACAAAAAATAACGTTAAAAAAGTATCCAAATTAATTGATCTTGCAAATTAATTATCACCTGCACATTCTTCTTACGGATGTTAAACGTAACAAACTATTGCTCACCTTTTATTTGCCTGGCAAATTATCAAGAACGTAGTCTCGGTTGAAGACAGCTCTGTTTGAAAACAATGGCTGCTTGTCTGAAACTGAAAAATGACTTTATTGAACATTATATTGACTAATTTGGAATAAATTTTGGTAAGAACGAGATGGTAAATCTATGGAATACGCTGGGATTAACTACGAAAGTGTATGGTGTTTAAGAATTGAGCTTGGATTATTGGATACTTATGGAGGTTCGTAAACCAGACATAAGGGACGTTTTCTATTGTCCTGCGGAGGTGCAGGATCAGTGATGATTTGTTGAATGTGTTTGTAGCGAGACCCTTCATCCCTGTGTCTGAGTCTATTAGTTAATTTTAGGACGAAGTCCTCGAGTGTGGGGATTTTGTGCCCTTGAGAGATGGTTACGTTCGATACGTACCATGGGGAGTTGGTACCTTTTATTTGATAATTGTTTTGACCTTTATACAATTAGATTGGAAATTAAACGAGCTATACAAATTTACTCGACACTTTTTTTATAAATCTTTACTGTTTTTGAGTTATTCTCATTTCAAATGTTTAAATTGAAATGAATTGTTGAAACAAGTTGTTTCAATACCTAAGCTAGGTATTTACATAAGCGAGTATCGTATTAAAAAAACAAAATGGCTGCTAGACGGAAACGGAAGGAATTATAACTGTTGGAAGTTTTTACTGTAAATTATGCAATAAACACATGACGTAGGTGAATTATTAGTCCACAATTATTGTTTTTAAATATATTTTTGTTCAAATTGCTAAAACTGTACAGTCGCCTCTTTCACTGTATTTGTGTTTGGCTTAAACCGTTGATAGGTTATTTAATGTCCCAATAATTCAACAAACATTCTGTTTAACAAGTTTGTATTGTATTTGGTATAGACCAAAGTTAACAAAATATTTAGTTGTCTTTGACAATTGGTCAGCTGCTAAAACTCAAGTTATATGAAGATATTTTTTTAAAGAAAGCTTTTATCCAAAGAGGAGCAATAAATAATAATTTTAAAAATAAATAATAATATTTTTTTTTTAATTGACTTTATAAATTTATTATTTTCATAAGATTAATAATATACGGTTTATTAGCCGCAAGAAGACATGTTATAATAAATTAATGAATTAAGAAAACATTTTATATGAATTTCTATCATTATTAATTTCGTTTTCTGAAAAAATTGGGTCTGCGTCGGATCAGACGGTGGAAGTTATACTTCTTTGGCCACTCGTATATTCGTATACTTTCCTATAATTAAAAAAAAAAAAAATTACCAGCTGGGGGGATCGAACTAAGGATTCTAGCGTGGAAGTCGAGTGCGTTAACCACTCACCCACCGAGACTCTTGAGGTATCTCTTGTAGAGAAAAGGTATAAAAAGGCACTTTCCGGATTTTACTCCTAACGCGTGACGCGGTTTCTCGACCGACACCCCATCCCGATTACAACGGGCACAAAGAAGTATAACTTAAGCTTATTATTTTTGAAAAGTAGGTTTTCGTTTAAGTGTAGGTTTAAGTCATACTGGTTCATCCTAACCTTTATTTCAACGCTTGCTATATCTCAAACAAAATAATTGAATTTATACATTTGATATTATTTACCATCTAAGCTTTGAGAGCATCTTTATTAAAAAGTAACATAGGAAGAAGAAAATGTGGAAGAAAAAGGGGTTGGCGAGTTAATCATGCAAGGGATTTACTAACGCAATTTATTATTAACAAGGATCATAACGTTGGATCTAGTAGAAATTAATTAACAAAAGGTTAAGATTTCAAACGATCACTCAATTATTTGACGTAGGCCTACACAAAATAAATAATCTACTAAAAACATAACTTCTGTATGTAAAACAATACAGTAACAATAATTTAACCTGTCAAAGTATTTTAATCTTGTTATTTTATAAACAAAGATTCAACGTACAAACACCACAGTAAATATCACCGATGGTAATATTTTATGGAAATATTTCGTCACGTAACTGATCAGCTGCGCGTTCTGCCGGAGGACATTTAAACTTAATTATTATACCCTCATTTCCACGCCGATTATAGCGATAAAGCCGATAATCTCCGTTCAGGTTTTATAATGCCGCAGTGTAAGTAAATTGCACGGAGAAAGCTTGGCGACACTCCCTGCATCAAAGTGTAATCAATGAAGAGAATTCGGAAGTATGAAAAAAGAACAGCAAGGTATTGAAAATAACTTAAAATGAAAAGTTTAGATAATATATGAAAACATCAAATTACGTAAATTTATGAATCTCATTAAATTCCTACGAAACTACAAAATTATAAGAACACCCTGTGGTATCGTTGCATTTGCATAAATTCTATTTTTGTAAACTGTAAAATCTGTGATTAACACCTGCAAAACTAGTAAACTTTACCCGTCTAAGAAAATATGAAGTCAAAACTAAAAATAAACAGAGAAGCAAGGTGGCAGAAAGGCTAAAGGCATCAGTCTAGTTTGCTACAGTTGGAAACATTGTACGTAGGTTCGAAACTAGTTACTGGCTATCAATTTACTTGATTCTGCGCTCCTTTTTCTAACAGGCACACCGTAAAGACGTTAAGAAAAATAAACGAACAGAAATAGTAAGTTACACAAACTTGTAAAATAGTTTCAAAAAATCAGTATACAAAGATGCCTAACTGGGTTAGGAAAAGTTAGCACATTTAAGTCCAAAACAAGCAAGCTGCTTGCCATATTGAACAACTACTGCCTTCCCCTAGTCCTTAGACTTGGCAACATTATGTATGTTGTAAAACTAGGGAATACGGTAGTGGTATATGGTCATTTACCAGATTTGTGTAGCTGTCTTTACCAAGTCAGTGGGCTTACAAGTTCGGATACTATATATATACATATAATTTTGCGTCTGTGACCTGTGACCCACTAACTTACAGCTGATATACAATAATGTGTTACAAATAAAATTAATATGATATCTGTAAGATGGAAACGCTATTATTTTCGAGTAACAAAATACTTATTAATTAACAAATATGCAATTATTTAAAAAGCGATCCGTCTTATCATTAGATTCAACAGATAATAAATTACAAAGATAACTCGCACTTGTTATTTCATAGTTGCAAATTGGTACGCCATCACTCTTGGAAATGTGATGAAGTAATGCTTATTCCATCATAATTTGAGCAGCAACAACAAATTTTCATGAACAATGCACTGTTAATTTAAAATGTTTTTTCTTCTATTACTTTCTCACTATACTATAGTATAGAGAAAGTATAGTGATGTAGAGATTTTTGTGGAAATATCCGTTTTGGGACCCCCTGAGTCCAAAAAAGTGGTTTTTACAAAATGTCTGTCTGTATGTCTGTATGTATGTATGTCTGTATGTATACAAAGCTAGAGCGAAAACTATTCAAATCGATTTCGAACAAATTTGAACAATACATGTCAATTAGGCCTATATAGATACAAGAAAAAGGATTTTGAAAATTTTTGAAAAACAACCACCTTTTTTGCTATAACCCCCCCCCCCCAAAATCAGTTATTATTTTTTTATAAAAAACGGCTCTAACGATTTTGATCAAATTTGGCTTATTTGTAACCCTTAATGTACCCTACCATATGCAGAAAACCGTATCTTTCTAAAAATTCTTGTTTAGCTAATAATAATAATAATATTTATATTAGTTAATCTTCTACTTTAATATCACCCCTCCTACGCCACCTACAAAATTATGAAGTCACAATGAATCTGTTTAATACTTTTAATATGTTTGTGAGAAAGTATGTGCCAGTTCCTGGTACCGTTTATATCTCCTTAAAATGCAGTTAAACCATTACAATTTAAATCAATATAATAAATGTACAACTACGCAACCAACCGTTATACAGTATTATGGTGTGGTTCCGCTTTGGAAATGTAGGGTTTGGATTCGGAGATATGGGTGTCAAAAGAGCCCATCTCATCAATAGACTTCTTATGGGAAGCAGATGGGAATCGAGTGCCGAACCGAAATTGCCGGGATTGGCAAGAATGTTCCTGAATGTTCTAGAAGCTTCCAGAATATTCCCAGAATGTTCCAGACAGAAGGGATCGAGAAGACAGATAAAGCTTTGGTATTATTGGTATTAATTAGTCAGATATTTTATTTCATTTAGGGCATATGTATTTTAAAAACATGTATTTTTTATAAATACATTATGGCAAATTATTAAAAAAAATAATAAAACCCAATACCTTTCAACAGAGAATTATTATTGATATGTTAATATTCGACGTATTAATTATTAACGAAGTGAAACAAAATGATATTCCGTCGTATGGAGACATCTCTTTGTATACTTTTTAAAGGTTTAATTAAAATAGCTTCATTAGCTCTCGAGTTATTCACGTTTGACTAACGGTCATAAAATCACACGGTCATTTTATTACGGTTTTATTGCTGTTCCAAAAATATTAAATATTACCCTTGTTTTAAATATTTCTCTTAAAATTATATTCAGAAGTGAGCACACATACAGTTGTTCTATCTAATATGTACGAAACAGTTGGCTAATATTGATAGACATTAAATTTGGACAAACAAAGGTCCAAATTCTTTTTCTTCTGGTTACATTTGTGATTAATGGTTCGAAGGTTATAGTCATTGTTCACGACCGTATACAAAGCCTAAGCCCGGAAAAGACCCAATAACAATGGCGACCTCTAACTCTTGACCTTAGGAAGAATACACACTGCCAAACTTTTGTGAATATTTTAGTAAATTTTCCTCTCGCGTTACTTACATAAACATTTGTTTGTTTGTTGTTGATTTTAACGTCTTTACTTCATGAGCAAGTAAATCTAACGCTAGTAACTAGGCTCGAACCTACGAAACAGTGTTGGTTCCATCTGTAGACAACTGAACGAGAGCTTTTAACTACTGCGCCAGGCAACTACGCCTGCATGGAAATTATGTTTGCAAATAATTGATAAATGTTTAAGGACAACAAACGTATTACATTTGTTTTAATTATGCGTAAGTGGTTAATGAAGACACGAAATGTGTAAAAGAGAAGCTTAGTTATAAGAGAATTCGCGATTTGATTATTCTAAATCCGTGCATTATTCTTATAATATTTGTTCCTTATTACATAATATATATTAATACAAATAATAGTTACAACTGAAGAAAATACGAGCATAGTTGTTATAATTAATTCATAAAAAACGGAAAAAATCCCTTAGATCGAAACCTGTGTGCAGGGGTGGATAAGAAGGGGCAAGGGCATTCGCCCAGTAGAAAGAAAAATTCGTTAGAAAAAAAACCTGAAAATTTGAAGAGTGTCAGGCAAACATACTGATACATATAGATGAGGTATATTTAAAAACGAAATCTTAAAAACCTGGGTGTTCCCTTTATAGATGACACTTATAATTCATCAAAGAAACTAGCTTCAATTGTGTACTAAGTGAATTAATAAAAACTGAAGGATAATAGTAAATATAAATACATATACATACACACACACATACTTTAGGCCTACATACAAATGAAACAAACTTACAAACACACCAACAAACATTCACAGATACAGGCTGTGTGAAATATTTGTAAGTTGCAACACCAATAAAAATGCAATGTGCAAAATTTACAATAGTAGAAAACCAATTTCAAATTATACCAAATCCAGAAGCAATATCACTTATACCAAACACTCAAAAACACCGTTTACATTTACTTGAATAAAGCTCCGAAGAAGTTTGCAGAAAATTTTCAAATTGTTATTACATTTTTTTAACACATATCTAATTAAAGAATTTAGATACAAGATATGAGAAAGATGTTTTAAATTGTGCTAATTGTGAGTTGCCGCCACTACATTCACATTATTCCTTAAAGTTCTCAATCTTCCATTTTTTTTCTGATCCCAATACCGATTTGAAAAACGTTATGATATAATTATAAATAACTGCCTGAAAAGTAGAGTTTTCATCAACTTGAATAAATGAGTCGCAGTTTCATAACATGTTTCCTATTCATTATTTTGATAAAAAGTTATTTCAATATTATTAACGGGTTTACAGACCTGCCTCTCATGATCTATATTCCACCTGAATTTATACATTTAATGTGCAAATTTTTCTCAATTTATAAAAGCCTATATTGTATTAAATTTTAATAACTTACACTTTAAGCACTGTACGTGTACATGGCTTTTCAACATAATTTTGAATCAACAACCAAGTCTAAATATTTTATTTCATTCACATTCTCTATTATTTGAGACTTGTTATATGCTAAATCATGGTATATCAAAGGCGAGGAAACGTTATGTTGATATCTAGAAATAACATATTTTTGATTTTTAGACTATTTGAAATTAATTGAACCACCAGCGTAATGCCTTCACATCTTTCTGCTTGGAAATGTTAAGTTACAAACCTCATCCATCATATATATTGTTCATATTTGTTGATATAGTATCAATAACAATTTATAATAGATTTACAACTGTAGTAAATTAATTAATTTTAAGTTAGAATCCTTCTAAGCACTTGTTTTGTGCAGCACGATTCTGGTTGCAAAAAAACAAACACAACTGGAACTGCAAGAACGTCGCGCGGCAGTGCATAAACAGCCAAATTGATTTTTATTGTGTTAGAGCAGGAGAGGAAGCAATTATTTGATTTGTTAGATGCTGCTTGTCCGAGTGTGTAAAAGTAACAAAAAATCAACTACGTTTTTGCAATCGAGTGTCAAGAGTGCAAAACACGTGATTCGGATGGCTTTGAAATATTTCCTACTTAAGGGTTGCCTTAGTGATTATTATAAGAAAGCCCAGCACAATGCAACTAACATGTGACTTATACAGCTGTTTTTTATTATATTAAGTATGCAGACGGCTAGCTGGTATCTAATATGGAAATTGGCCACCAGCCACAGTCATGCTGGTACAAATCTAAATGGAAATTAATCCTTGTAAGGTTTATGTAAGATTGATTTAACCTGTACCAACTTTACATCGCGAGAAGACAAGAGGGGAGGGGTGGTGTATATAAGATAAACAGACGGACGTCTCTGAGCGCAGTCACTATGTATCTTGCGCATGTATTGTTACTGGCCGCTGCTTGCGTGGGAGCCACGCAGGCCGGCAAAGTAGTGTGTTATTGGGATGGCAGATCTTATCACAGACAAGGTGAGTTGATTGAAGGAAATTAGTTGTGAAGAAGGGATTTTAAATAACTTAAACTTTAAATAATATTAAAAACAAATTTTCTATAGGCCTACAATATAAAATACGTCCTCATTTCTTTTATTTATTTCGTTGAAAAAATGGTTTAGTAAAAAAGAGATTATTACAAGGCAATTTCAGAATGGCAGAAATTTAACCTGATTGTTTGATGCAATTTTAATAAACACCACAACCGATGTTTTTGAAAAAATCATACATTTTGTTTGTTTGCCTTTTTTTGTGTGCATAACAGTGATTTTTTGGTTCTCAATTAAATCGTTTAAATGAGAAAAATGCAATGCAAAAGAATATTTTACTGAGAAAGTTTATTTTAACTTAAAACTAAACCGTTAACGTTAAAGACATCATACAAAGTAAAAAAATCTGAAATCAAAAACATCTGTATTTTAATACCAAATTTCAATAATTTCCTTAAATAACCAAAATTCCCAATTTTATAGTTTACAAATTCATGTGTCTATTTTAATGATAGAGTTAGTTTCAAGACATTTCTTTAAAATGTATTATTTATTTCGTTTAAAAGCTGTTTTAAAAAAAGAAAGATTATTTTCTCTAGTACATTTAAAAAAAAATAAAATATATTTGGACTTTTTATTAAACATTTCGTAAATATAGTCAAAATTGTTTTTGCACCTCTGCAGTTGTTTTAGTACTGAATCATCTCAGTGTTGAATTTAATTGATGTCCGGCTCTTACACAAATATTCAAGTTGGTTTGTGTCAGAACAAAAATGTTCTTTATTCGTAAGAAAATAAACAGTAAAAACAGGTGTAGTTTTATTTTAAAGAATTTATAAAGTAATTTCCTCTTTTCTGAATTTGATAAAAATTATAAGTTTATTGAAAATGTAAAACTAATTTTGAGTTTATTTAATTATTTTATTTTATGATTGGAAAATGGGGTCAGCGTTTTTATCAGCAGAGCTACATAAAAAGAAATAAGATAATGGAAACATACATATACAGCTATTTTCTCTTGTGCAATGTACAAGGTCTGTGTTTGTTTTTGTATTTAATACATTCACTTTTACATAATATATTTAATTCAAAAATTATAAGATTTGCTTTTAAAACCCACGTATATTTGACGAAGAGTATATTTGTATAGAAGTAAAAAAAAGGTTGTAGCCTAGAAATTAATATGTACACCTTTATGTTCAAAGAAAAAAGACTTTTCTCAGGGTCCTACAGAATTTCGGTAATTTATTATCCTGACTTTCGCTGATTTCGTTCTTAACCAACTCACGGCCTATTTTGAGTTTTTGTATTATTGCAAATATTGTTGCCCCGTACTCTACAGCAAAACTCCTTACATCTCCAACTACGGAAGACAAAGAAACCAGATGTTCTTTAGTATATTACCCTAGTTTAAATAGATTTCTTTTGAAATAAGAATTATTAGCTTAGTGCTAGGTGTTTTTAGTGTTGAAAATGAATATGAACAATTTCCTCAGAATATAGTGTTAAGTATTAGGAGGAAACTTTTCAGTGTTTAAATTCCATGAGTCCACAATTTGTATAATCAGTAGCCTATTAAATTCAATGAGATTTTACCAGAACGAACTAGATACTCTTGAATATAAAATAAATTATTATAATTAAGATTTTATTTAAAAATCTAAAATTTTAACTAAAAAATAGGCTTAATATATTCTTTAAAAAAAAGATCATGGTTGAGATTTTTAGTACATTTTTGTCAAAAGTTCTTTTTTAGTGTTTTATTTTTAATCAGGCCGTTTTAAGTACTTTTTTAAAAAAACAGCGTACTTTTGTAGCACATTTATGCTTTTAACATACTGCTGGAGAAGTCCTCATTAAAAAAAACTGTTTCAACACCTTGTGTTACAAGCTAGAGCGAAGAAAGGCTCCTCTATTTTTCCCTAATCGGGGACTTAATTATTATAAGAAACCATTTTCTCTGACTTTCCCTAACCTCTCCTGACCGTAGGAACCCTGTTGGAGATTCAGAAAGGAAAGTAGAAACTTTAACAATTTGCTCTAATGATAAATCTAAAGCACGTGAAAACAAAGGTTCGAAAATGCTCAGATTTCCGTTTGCATTGATTTGTGTAGTCGATAAATCTTAACTCCAGAACAAAACAAAAAGTCGATACTTAATTTAATCGTAGAAAAATAATCAAATTAATTAACTGTTACATCGTTTTCAACCGGTACTGTAATTTTTCACTTAACTGCTCCAAAATGGCTCCAATTTAAAATAAACAAAGCTGAATTATATAGAAACTCTCCATTTTATAAAAAAATTTAAAAAAATTTTAGTTTGATTAGTTGTTGAAAATAGGAAATTTAATACATTGGTGTATAAGGGCTAGTAAAATGAGGTGACAGCTTCCACAACATAATATTACCGCATAACACATAAATATAAAAACCAGTTTAATATACATTTTTTTTTAAATGGACCTACTATAGTTATTTTGTAGACTATATGAGTACCTGAAACAATATATATTTTTCTTTAATTTTAGCAGTAATGTTGGAAATATTTTGAAAAATATATATCATAAATTCCTTCAAACATTTTCCAATTTCAAGCAATTATTAGTATTGGAAGCTGATTTTACTCCCTAGACAACTCAGCCTCAGGAGACTTTGCCAACCTTTCATGCGATACACTTCAGTATACTGTAATACAATATTGTTGAAGGTAACAATCTTTGTAGCTTAATTATTCAATGTATATTCAGATTAGCATTTCACATAAAAATTTCATTGTGTTGCCTTTATACATTCCATAGAAAATTAACTGTAGCAGGCAAACAAACTATTGATACTAAGGTTTCGTTTTTATTTTTACAAAAACCTAAAAACTATCTGTCAAAAAACTGAGTGAAACTTTTATGTTTTCCAACAATACTTGATCTTTTTATTTTTATTTTACCCCTAGAATACATCTCAAAAATGTCTCCGTTTTTTTTTTCTGAACAACCATTTATTTAGATTCACATTACTTCCTCTCATTATTGTCATACTTTTATTAGAATATAAATAGTGGCTGAAAATAAAGTTGCACCCTTAACAGTAATAACAAAGTTATTAGAGGTACGAGTGTGTACCGAACTAAAGTTTTTGTCAATTTTCATTGGTCACATTCCACAAAAGTTACATAGTTAAAATAATTACAACTACTTGTACACAAACAAGGGTGTTATTATTAATGTTAATAAAACTGTAATTAATAGTAATAGAATGGTTCAAGACGAAATCTAGAAACTTTGAGGATGTGTTTTACTGTGAAAATGAAGAAAACTTGAGGGCAAACGCTAGGACGCCGCCGGCGCATCTGTTTCACTAATTTTTAATATTTATAATAAAGTAAACATGCATTTTGTATTAAAAGAAAGAGGCAACAGAAATCTCCATCAACTGAATTATATACTTTGAAATTTACATTTGTTCTTATTGGTAACTTATTGGTTCTAAGCATGGCCTGAAGCACTAGTTTTCATCTACAGGAAACCAACCGTTTTAATTGTTTAATTTTCCACAATTTCATAAAAGGATTTGTGAGGAAATCTTTCATAAAAAGTTCTTGATCTGGCAGAAACACCGGCCCTTCCTGTTTCGTATTATATTGAGGACCCCGGGAAGGTATTGCGGGAAAAAAAAGAAAACCGATCATTAAAACAAACAATACAGTTTAAAAATGCAAAAAGAAACACAAACTGTTTAGTATTCTTAGAAAAAACATCGATATCTTTAAAAAAACATTAATTTGTAAAATTGCAAGATAAACGTACAATTAATTACATCAGAAACGTATTGAAATCAATAAATAGTTGAAGATATACACATCCTTATATATTATTATTTCTAAATGTGTTTTTGTCGCTAAGCGATATCCCCCTTAATTCTTCATCAAAATTAATTATTCAAGCATAATTTTAAAGCTTATGTTCACCGATATTGATGAAAAAAAAAACAGCTTAAAACTCACGTTTTAGTTACAAAAATGTATTAAAACAACTTTTATGTTATACTGCTAATGGTTCGTAACGATTATTAAACATTATTATCTTTAACATTATTAAAATATGTTTAATACATAGTGCAGCTGTTAATTACATAGTGCATATGCAAGTGTAATATATCACACAAATCAATCAAATTAAACCAACATAAACAAATAAACGTAATTTACTTTAGTAAATCAATGTTTTAAATCAGGTAAGTACTCCTAAGTTGCGAAATATTTGCATGGGCCAGCTAGTTTATTTAAACCTCATCTGCACAGATCCTTATACCCATTACCTATCTTTCTTTTTTTTACGGAGGCGAAGGTCTTTAACTCTATAGATCACAGAATATTTCCCCGAAAACTTGGCGTACGTGACGACCCTGCGTTTAGTTCTCGTTTGTCTACAATTTTGTTTTGTATAAAATGAGCTTACAAACAAATCCGCCTGAAATTAATAGGCACATAATGTAAGATGAAAAACGAGTTTATTACATCACAGGCACATTCCGTTTTTGGTAGAAACATAATGTAAGATGAAGAACGAGTTTATTAAATCATTCTGATTAATCATTTTACTTCACGCTGAATAATACTAGATTCATATAAACAAAAACAATTTCTAAGACATACAAATAAACTAATTATGTTTATTAAAACTACTCCTGTGTCAATTTGCATTAGCATATAACAACCCTCTAACTGTGGTGACTATGTCGTAATGTATTTAAGGGTATTTGAATAAAAACTATTTTTTAATTCACTTATATTTGTTGGTAGGTTCACTTTTTAGTTGTTTTATATCTTAATTTGAAGCTTTCTATCGTGAGGTGGTATATCTCAAAACGTAAATAAATTTGTGTGCGTGTTGTACTTGATCTTGGTTTTTCTTTATTTAAGGTCGTTTGGATATTTTGTGTAATTTTATTAAACGAAGTTTCCCATGTGATAACGAACGGAGAAATATATCAAATTGCGCTAAACTACTTTGCCACATTTCCATCGATTTTATAATGTTAAGTAACTCAAAAAGCCATCAAAAATTTTAAAATTAGTCATTATTCAAAGATAATCTGTAACATCATTCTAGCCGCTTTAATATAATATTATACGGTGAATAGATTCGTGTAAATCGGTAACAAAGTAAATAAATCATGCCTCCTTTTCGGAGAATTTGATTTTCATACGGATGATTGAGAGAAATAAAAGGGTCATTCAATAATTTATCATGCCAAATTAAATCTCTAAATTTGTTTATAAAACTACTTAATCTAGTAGTCACTGAGTAAATGAGCCAATGTTTATGCACTATTCCTTAATATTCCACAAAACCTGTATTATTAGGTTTAGTCTTAGCGATATGTTAGCTGTATGTTTGTGTACACGTTTGAATCAATATCAAGGTCAAAGCTCACACAAATAATTGAGAAAATTTGCTTCGTATTTCCTGTAGTTCGAATAAGTTAGTTTAAAAATAATTGTAAATCGTAAAATTTCTCATAAAACATTTTGTTCGTAGCAAATAAATGTAAACTTAACCAATTGTGTGACCTTTGACCTTAAAAACCCACAACGCACATTATTGATGGGACTTTTTAAACACCTTTATCAAAGATTGCTAATTTTATGGCTAATACTATTGGACTATAAATTAACTGAATCCTCCAGGAGCGGCCAAGATCGTGGTAGACGACATCAAACCCGGCCTACAGTACTGCACTCATCTTAACTACGGATATGCAGGAATAGAAGAAGACAGTTACAACTTGAAACATTTGGATTCAGATCTTGTCCTGGACACAGGCAAGAAGCAGTACCGAGCTGTGACTGATTTGAAGAAGCAATATCCTGGATTGTCTGTTCTGTTGTCCATCGGAGGCTTCGGCGATACTGAAAATCTTGAGAAGTATTTGACTATGGTAAGTCTAGGGTCTAATACTGTACCTACCTCCCAGGGGAATACCAATACAAATTAACTGGTAGAAATTCATTGGATGTTATT